>OY856412.1:1165982243-1166034743 GCA_963693085.1 Alisma plantago-aquatica
GCAGGATCATCGATGCCACTTGCGTTGACAGTGGCACCGGTTGCTTTCACCACCGAGTAGATGAGCATTTCTTCCAGAGATTGGCATGCCAGTTACCGTAGTAAGAGGGTCAGCGACAAGATGATGGAGTCACATCCTCTTATCCCATAAGGTAAAAGGATAAATACCACAAAAAAATTCCAAGATACAAAGTTGCATTCGTCTAATATCTAGGTATTTTTATATTCAAACATTTTTCTTATCTGTTTTCAACTTTTTTTCCATGAATTACTCACCACTTCAGTTCCCCAACATTCTTTCTTGGATATATTTCCTTACTTGAAATCATTTGCCAATTGTATGAAATAAATCGCTGCAAAAGCAACAACTATCTGTATTTCAATTTATTTCAATTTATGAAAATGCTTCATTTACTATTTTATTACCTTCTCTCCGACTATACTTTCAATGTATACCTAATATGTTCTTTACATAAATGTTGGCTGAATGACTGTGCCTGGTCTTTGTACGAGGAAATTGAGATGCAATGCAGGCTCCACATGGACGTTGAAAGAAGCGAAAGCTAGCTAGAAGAAAAAGACAAAGGAGATGATGCAGAATAGAAGCATAGTCCTCAGTCCTTGCTGCTCACCTCATACCCCTTGAAAAGACCAGGGGTCCCGTGCACCTTATCGTTGATAGAGTCATTCATTTGCACTTCCACTCTCGGGAGAAAACACGGCAACGGCTTGAGACAGGTACACCAACTCTAGGAGTCGGCGAAGCCATTGCACAAGGACTGTAATTTTAGTTTTCCATTTGTAGTAGATAAAGAGAGTACTTGTAGTAAGTTGGAGATTTCACATGGTTTATTTATTTGCTTCACTTCAATTTTTTATGCTTAGTAGATAGTGTAAGTATAAATAGAGTCGTGTTATTGTGTTTGAACATATAAAACAAACAAGTGGTTGTCTCTTGTTGTTATATTTTTTTTAAAGCTGTCTCTTGTTGTTATTAGTTATCAACGCGCACGTAATATTTTGGACATAAATATTTATAAAAACTGTCAAATGTTGAATAAGTAATTTATTCTCCTCGTTTTTGTAATCGGCAGGACCATGATGTTGACTGTAGTGATGATGAGTAATGTAATTTATAATCCTTTGATGTAGTGACACACATATAGAAAGAATGATGGAAATTCATGCATATAGTTTGATTATGTGTGCAACAAAGATATGGATCGATAACATTTTAAAGATAGATCAAATATGAGCTTATGAATATAAGAGTGACTTTGTTGTTATGTGCGCATGCAAATGTTGATAGCTATTCCATAGAACTTCACCTAAATTTATCTAGATCATAGTTTACACAACGAGCAACGTGACCAACCTGGTACGTAGCCCATGTAGCTTTGATCTTTTTCACAACTTCAACATAGTTACTAAACACTTACTATTGCAATTAAATATTCCAAATGAAATTTTGTCCCACAAGAACAAAGTTTGTGAACAATGAAAATCAATTACTTAGTGCTTCTTTTCATGAAAATTGAGTTTCTATAACTATTATATCCAAATGCATGTCTTTTATGTATTCTTTTATATGTATTTTCAATATTTTCAAAATAGTAACTAGGTGTCACACTAACCTCAAAATATCTCCACCGAGAAAGTTAAATGATAAAGACATAGATGTTTTATAGATACTCAAGAAAACACATTAATATTCAACAATAATAATGGTCTTAATTTTGATTTTCATTTAATTTGACAAATAAAAGCACATTGTTTTAATTTTAATGATTATTAACATAAGTTTATTAGATGTAATGTGACACGTGCATGTGCGCGTGTGCGTTTACTTAGTATTATAAAAAAATTAATCATAAATACAAACAAAAAATCAACTGAGTTATGACAATATAATATAATTTTCTTTCAAACCAATACATTCTAATATAAATGATGTTACATATATTTGGAAATTGATATATTTAAGATTCATTCAAGGTACATTTGGTCAGTAAAAACATGCAAGGGTTTAAAAACATGACAAGGGTATGCTATTTCTTGAGTTTATTCTTTGTTTGATTGGGTTAATAAGATGCAAGTGGTAGAATTACACTTGGACAACTTTGTCATATCCCTGAGTGGGTTCAAAGAAGTGGACATGTCCAAAGATAACTAAGATTATTATCTACATCATCGAAAAAAGAAGTAAATAAAATAATTATATTTTTCAACATTGTGCACAAATGTCATCACTACATTACAAACTTATGTTAACACTACTACAGAAATGGCTTATAACGTCACATTTAGAGGCGTCAGTTGTATCCCAAAAATCGACGCCTAAACCCTACAACGTCGGCTGAAAGCACAAACTGACATCTATATGTGAAGACCGGCCAGACACGGGTATCACTTTTTATTGAGCGTCGGTAGCGTAGTAAGAAACCGACGTCTAAAATCGCCCGCCAAATCCAATTTTTTCAGTAAAAAAAATTTACCTCCAAAATTTCACATATAGCGTCGGTTGTTTACCGCACAACCGACGACTAAAGGTTTTTCGTGAGACAGAAATCAGGCCCATTTTTGTTGTCAGTTTTCTTGCAACAACTGACGCTGATGTGTTTTCGCACGCTGTCCCCGCGAAATTTTTTACCCCCCTTTGGCGTTAGTTTTTTACGGCAACCGATGACTGTTAATTTACGCATCAGTTTATTTAATAACCGACATCTATTGTTAACTTAATAGCACCCGCGCGAACCAGACTCTTCCCATTTTTATGTTTCATTCCCGATTAAGTAGGTCTGGCGATTTCACTACTCACCTAGTGCTTTGTTGCTGCTGCTCATCGCCGCCACGCTTGCCGCCACCACTGCTCACCTAGTGCTCCGCCGCCACTACTCGCCTAGTGCTCCACCGCCGCTGCTCGCCTAGTGCTCCGCTGCCACTGCTCGCCGCCACCACGCCTACCGATTCGTTGCTCGCCTAGTGCTCCACTGCCGCTGCTCACCTAGTGCTCCGCCACCGCCACGCCTGCTGCCACCATCGCTCGCCTACCGCCTACTGCTCCGGCTGCCTGCTCACCTATCATGTGCCTACTTGCTCACCTGCCGCACCGTCACCGACACGCCTGCCGCCGCTCGACAGGTACCCTTCTTCCTCCTCTTCTTCGTCCTATCTTTGCATTCCATGGTGAGAAAGTTGTATGGTCTTCATGATCATGAGTCAACTTAAGATTGGGCTTGTTTGGTCTGGCAGGAGCCTGCAAAGGTGATGAATATGTTTTCCATCTCTTGTTTGCCAATCTCAAGATTGGGCTTGTTTGATCTTATAATATTCATATATTATTCATCTCATGTTAGAAAAATACATATAAATAGTTACTGGAAAGGATTTTAAAATAGGAACCTAGTTTTCTGTCTTTCAAACTATAATTCCTTCGTATCTTGCCATCTTTTCCTAAAACACCCAAATTAGGGTTTAAAAAGGTACTTAAGATGATAATAAATGTAAATTGGGTTAATTTTAGGAATAGGTGAGGTCAGAAGAACTAAGTTAGGATCTTATTTGCTCTAGGTAAGCATGGCATACCACTATGAATGCATATTTACTTTGGATGAATTTCATGTTATGCATGATTTAAGACTTTGCTTTAAATTTCAAGTTAATGAATGAAATCAAGATAACGATGATGCCTATGATTATATTATTTCATGTTGTTTGTTGTATTAATCAATTCCTATTCTTATAATTGATTCTCATTAGTTTAATGATATGATCATGTAATGATCAAGACACTAAATAAAGAATCATGTAAAATAATGTTAAGGACATGTTTCTGTTGTGACATGTTAAGTTTTTTGTTATGTTATACCCACCACGATTTGTGTTATAAAATAATACATTGATTAATTTAGGAAGCATTGATATGTTGTTATGGCTTTCCAAAAGTGGTTTTATAAGAAAATTGTGTGTTGAACGGGGTTGTGAACAAGGGACTGGTGTCATATTATGTTGGCCTAGAAACCCGTCCAAGATTTACTCATTAGGAGTAAATCTCGGATAGTCCCTGGTTTAGGACTGCTCTTGAACACTTAATCTCACTTACGATGCAAGTGTATAATGTGTATTGGGTTTTCAAGAAAATTTTAGTAGCATTTCCCTATTTGTTCTCTAAGTACATATGTACTTGGAGAACAACAGGGAAATGCTGCCGAATTTTTTTTTGAAAACCCAATACACATTATACACTTACTAGTGAGATTAGGTGTTCAAGAATGGGATAGGTAGTACAAATTTATTTTATATAAGACCTTAAACCCTAAACTTTTAACCATAAACCCTGAACTTTTAACTCTAGACCTTAATCTTTTAATCCTAATCCCTAATATATACTTGTTTTCTCTTTGATCATAGAATGGATAGATCATGGATGTCCATTCCAAATCACTGCACCCCAGAGTTTATTTCCGGTCTTGATCAGTTTATTAGATTTGTCAAGGAACATAGGAAACAACCTGGAGATAGGTTCTACTGTCCATGTAGGCATTGCGGTAACAACTTGAAAGTCAGCACTGGTGATAAAATCAAAAGTCATGTCATGTGCAATGGGATTGTACAAGGCTATACAGAATGACACTGGCATGGAGAGATTTCAAACCTGAAATCAGTGGATGTCGATAGCAGTGCTTGTGTGGAAGAACCTATTCCAGTAGACATTGTTGATGACGTAGATGTGAACGAACCAGTTCCAGTAGACATCGTTGATGCGATGATGGATAGTTGTGGGGTAGAGCACATCGATCCACCTCCCGTATTTAGAAACATTGTACATGATGCGGAGATTCTGTTATACACAGGTTGTACTAAGTTTACGAAGCTTAGCGCTGTGTTGAGATTGTATAAGATGAAAGCTAATTAACAATAGATGGAGCGACAAAAGCTTCACGTCATTTTTGTCTTTGTTGAAAGAAATTCTTCCTGAAGGAAACGAGCTGCCAATCTCAACATACTAGTTAAAGAAATTGTTGTGCCCAATGGGAATGGAGGCCAAGAAGATACACACATGCCTGAATGATTGTGTATTATCTCAAAAGGACTATGTGGATTTGAAAGATTGTCCAAAATGTGGTGCGTCAAGGTATAAATTGATGACTTTCGAAGAGTCCAAAACTGGTTCTTCTGCCAAGGTGATGTGGTATCTACCTATAATATCACAGTTTCAATGCTTGTTTGCCAATTAGATAGATGCGAAGAATTTGAGGTGGCATGCAGATGTTAAGAAAATTAATGATGGGATCCTATGGCATGCATGTGATTCCCCATAGTGGAAGAAGATTGATTTATTGTACCCTAAATTCGGTGAAGAAGTCAGGAATCTAAGACTTGGGCTTTGTATAAATGGGATGAATCTGTATGGGACATTGAGCAGCCAACATAGCACTTGGCCAGTTATGCTTGTTATATACAATCTTCCTCCCTGGTTGTGTAAGAAAAATAAGTATGTTATGTTGTCGTTGTTGATATCGGGCCCTAAATAACATGGAAATGATATCGACGTTTATCTTGAACATCTGATTGATGACTTAATGAAACTCTGGGGTGAAGGTGTGATGACCTATGATGCTTCATGAAGATAGACATTTCATTTGCACGCTATGTTGTTTTACACTGTTAATGGCTTTCCATCATATGGGAATTTGTCTGGATATAGTGTCAAAGAATCTAAAGTGTGTCCTATATGTGAAGAGAACACTGATTCAATACGACTAAAATATGACAGCAAGAATGTATATCTTGGTCATTGAAGGTTTCTTCCAAAATTCCATTTGTATCGTAGGTTGTGTAAAGCATTCAATGGACAGAATGAGGAACATAGTGCACCTAAACCTATACCAGGGGAGGTTGTTTATGAAAGAGTAAAAGACTTTACCAATGAATTTGGTAAGACATCACAATGTACCATGGCCGCACGGAGTGACAAATCTTTATTCAAGAAGAAGTCAATATTTTGGGATCTTCCTTATTGGAGTTCTTTGGCAGTCAAGCATTGAATCGATGTCATGCACATTGAGAAAAATGTCTATGATACGTCATTGGTACTCTGTTGAATATACCAGGTAAGACTAAAGATGGGATAAAATCCAGAATGGACCTACGTGAAATGGGAATAAGGACAGAATTAACAGAAGTAGTTAGTAGAGATCAGAGAACATACTTACCTCCCACTTGTTACACATTGTCTAGAAAGGAGAAGAAAGATTTTTGTGAATGCTTGGTAAATGTTAAGGTGCCATAGGGTTACTCATCCAACATCCATAGATTGGTATCAATGAAAGATCTAAAGTTGATAGGTCTTAAATCTCATGATTGTGACACTCTAATGCAACAAATATTGCCCATGGAAATTCAATCTATATTGTCGAAGCATGTAAGGTTTGCAATCACCAGACTTTGTTTCTTTTTCAATAGTCTATGCAACAAAGTTATTGACCCTGATACTCTCAATAAATTGCAAAGAGAAGCGGTTGTTACCCTATGTCAGCTTGAGATGTATTTTCCTCCTTTGTTCTTTGATATCATGGTACATCTTGTTGTCTTCTTGACTAGGGAAGTGAAAATGTTAGGACCAGTTTTCTTGCATTGGATGTATCCCTTTGAACGATACATGAGTGTTTTTAAAGGTGATGTTCGAAACCGTTATCGGCATGAAGGGAGTATTATTGAGGGTTATGTGGCAAGAGAGGTTATGGATTTTTGCAATGACTTTCTGAGTGCTAATTACACTCCTGTTAATGACAAGAATATTGAGGAGCATTTTGGCAAAGGAATTTTGGGATCACAGATGAAAGTAATCAGCCGTGAGCAGTTGGAACAATGTCACTTGTATATTTTACACAACATCGATGAAAAGAGTGTTTATATCGAGGAACATACCAATTTCATCAAGAGACAATATCCTCAAGCCAATTCAATGTGGCTTGCTAGAGAGCATAACAAGACATTTATTAAGTGGTTTGAAGATAAAGTCTTACATCAACTATCTCAAACACCAGATATGTGTTTGTTGCTTGGATCAAGGAGATTTGTTCCTTTCATGGAGAACCTCTTAAGGGGGGTTACATAACTCTTAACCATCTCTATTATGCACACTCTCCATATATGCATATATTGGTTCTTGTACTTAAATCGATACCTTTCTCCATGATAGATGTATATATGGAACTTGAAATCTTATCTAATAGGAATGCTACATTTTATTTATGCCTTTAGCTTATTTTCCTTGTGCAAGATGGTAATGGGTGGCTAGAGGTTGAAGATGACTAGCCTGATATGGGACTTTACCCGATACAACTATGCTTTGTCCGATACAGTACCTTGCTTAATAAGTTATGCTTCAGTTATGGTTTGTGGCAACACCCCTTTCTCTCCTTTGGACTTGAAAGGTGAGCCTATGGCCTAGATGGTTGGGGCGATATGATGTGGTGACCGATACCTCTTTCCTACCCTAGGGTTAGGTTTGGGTGTTATGGTTGGTGGACACCTAGTTGGCCCCTTGGCCGATATGTGTTTTGCATGGTGGTTCCTTGAGGTTGTTGCCTGATAACCTCTCCTAGAGTTGAACCTAGGAAGATATGCTAAGTGAACTCTTTGCTGACCTTATGACCGATATGCACATCTACCCAAGATGATGGTGGTTGGCTGACATAAAACCCTAACCTTAGTGTCTTGGACAATATGGAGCTTTAACCCTAGCTTGGGCGATAGGGTTGTCTTGGGGTGACATGGATGATCTACCCTTGTTACACGACATGGTCTTGAGGTTGAAGATGACCAACTTGATATGGTCCTTGTGCCCTTGCACGATACACCTTTTTGGTGCCCTGAACGATACCTCCTCATCTAGGGTTTGCCTTGGACATTATGTTAAGTAAAGTTCTGTTAATCTTGTTGCCCGATATGACTCTTGACCATGGTAGTGTTGTTGGGCGATATGGATAGGTCTTGATCCTAGAAAGGTGAAACCCTAGGTGGGCGATACCATGGCTGATTCCCCGACCGATATGAGTGTGGTAGAGGGACGACTTTTGTGTTGGGCATGAGGTTTGTGCTTGCACGACACTCCCTAAGTGGGTTGCCCGACATAGTGCCATAGTGGTCACCCTGCCCATGGATGACATGAAGTCTTGAATGGTATGATGTCTTGGATGACATAGTGCCTTTAAAGACATGGTGGCTTGGACGATATGATGTAGAGGGTGGCCAATAGAAACCCTAACCCTAATTGAATGATAGAGTTCTTGGTCGATAGAGTAGTTATGATGCCTTTGCCCGGTACATGCTTGGTTACCTGACACATAGGGAGGTATAGGTCGTTATATCTCTGAGCTTGGGTGATATGGTGTCTAGGACGACACATGTTGAGAGCTTTGATGGTATGGCTTTAAATATAAAGATCCATATACTCATTCTTATATAAATATGTAGCCTAGGGTTTGAAGTCTATTAGCTTAGAAAGTATGCATCATATCAATGATCATGGACAAGGTAAAAGGGATTTGACCATGTTGGGCTTGACCTAGAGGATACCTTAGTCACTATAAGGTTATGTGGTTTTGGGCCGACATGGTTGCAAGCTTGCCCAACCCGATATGAAGTGAAACATGAGTTGCCCAACAACCTAGAAGATGGTCCCCTGACCATGATGGGATGATGTGTGTCTGAACGATATGACCTTGGCGACTTCTTTGCACGACATGCTTTGCCCCATACTAGGAATAGGTGGAGCTTATGAGTCTTATCCGATATGAATCTTGTCTGATATCACCTTGGGTTGTGATGTTTAAGCTTTGTAGCTGATACTGGCTTTTAGTGAGGGATTGTTTGGTCACTATATGCTTTTGTTGAGGGTAGGCGACACCTTTAGTGAGGGTTGTGCCTAACCCGATAACCCTATGCATGTTTCTTGAGCTTACACCTTTGATCATGATGAGCTATGACAAGATAGGTTGTGAACCCTTGTATAGTAGTTACCTATGGTTAATGATAGATGGACCTCAGATAAAGTTGGATGGTGGATCATGGTGTATGATCCTTAAAGATAATCCTTAGGGATGATGTGCTTAATAACTTGAGATGCTGGGTATGGTGGGATACCCCTGACGTGATAGCAGTAGTGTGTATCGATTAACACATCAGTTAGGACATTAAGCTACATATGTTCATAATGATGGAAGAATATTCCAATGCTATAAACCTTAATCTTGATGACATGATAATCAAAGATATGTTCATGAGATATAGGACATAGTGAATTCTCGTGGTTTGATTACAATAATGTAATTTGTTTACAAGACACAACTATTAATGATCTTGATGAGTTTGTAAGATTTGTAGTGGAACATAGAAAACAACTTGGGAATAGGTTTTATTGCCCCTGTAGGAAATTGTAGCAACAACCTGAAAGTTGACACTGTTGACACAATCAAAGATCATGTCATGTGCAATGGGATTATACAGGTCTATTCATAATGCAACTGGAATGGAGAGATTCCTAGTATGAGATCAGAATATGTTGGTAGTGGTGGTTGTATCCTAGAAGAAATGGTTGACATGTTGATGTGAATGAACCGATTCCAACATACATGATTGATGTAATGCTAGATAGTTGCAGGTTAAATGTTACAAACCCACCTCCATTACTTGGAAACATTGTGCACGATGTTGAGAAACTGTTATATTTAGGTTGTACTAAGTTTATGAAGTTGAACGCTATGTTGAGATTGTATACTCTAAACACTAACAATAGATGGAGCAACAAAAGCTTCACTTCTTTGTTGTCTTTTTTGAAAGAAATTCTCCCTAAAGGCAACGAGCTTCCAATGTCAACATACAAAATGAAAAATATGTTCTTCCCAATGGGAATGGAGGCTAAGAAGATACATGCATGCTCAAATGATTGTGTGTTATTTCAAAAGGACTATATCAATATGAAAGAATGTCCAAAATTTGGGTCATCTAGGTACAGAAGGACGACATCAGGTAAGACCAAAATTGATTCTCCTACCAAGGTGATGTGGTATCTGCCCATAATACCCCAAATTCAAAGCTTGTTTTCTAATCCCGTAGATGCACACAATTTATCTTAGCATGCAAAGGTAAAGAAAAATAATGATGGCATGCTACAAATTGCATATGATTCCTTGCAATGGAAGAAGATTGATTTATTGCATCCTAAATTTGGCAAAGAAGCCAGGAATTCAAGACTTGGAGTTTGTACTGACAGGATGAATCCATATGAAACATTAAGTAGCCAACATAGTACTTGATATGTCATGCTTTTTGTATACAATCTTCCTATGTGGTTGTGTATGAATACTAAGTATGTCATGCTATCATTGTTGATATCGGGCCACAAATAAGCTGACAATGATATTGATATTTACGTTGAACATCTAGTTGACCACCTAAAGAAACTATGGGAAGAACGTGTGATGACTTATGATGCTTTGCATCGAGAGATGTTTAATTTATGTGATATGTTGTTTTGCACTATTCATGACTTTCCTACTTATGGGAACTTGTCTGGATACAATATCAAAGGATCCAAGGCATGTCCTATATGTGAGGAAAATATAGATTCTATCAGACTGAAACATGATGGTAAAACTATATATCTTGGTCATCAAAGGTTTCTACCAAAGGTTTATCCTTATTGAAAGTTGTGCAAAACATCCAATGGCTCAACTAAGGAATGGAGTGCCCCTAAACCTATGTTAGAGGTGTATGTTTATGCAAGAGTAAACAACGTAAATCATTTTGGTAGGAGACCATGCACTACTCCCACTGGTGAAAAGTCTTTATTCAAAAAGAGGTCGATATTCTGGGATCTTCCTTATTGGAGTTCTTTGACATTTCAACATTATATCAATGTCATTAATGTTGAGAAAAATGCTTGTGATAGCATTATTGGAACTCTATTAAATATACTCGGTAAGACTAAAGATGAAATCAAATCCATAATGGACCTACGTGAAATGGGTATAAGGATAGAGTTAATAAAAGAAGTTACCAAAGGTCAGCACATATCTACCTCCTACTTATTATAGCTAGTCTACAAAGGAGAAAAGAACTGTTAGTTTGTTACACTAATGAGTTTCAATCATACAAATTATCTTTTACTCAACTATCTATTTCACGCAAGTATACAGGATTAGTTGTAGTCGAGGTTGAACACAAGGAGCATTGGTTAGCTAGGCATAAGAGTTATGATTTTCAATAATCTAGATCGTTGTACACAAGATGATTGGATCAGAACAACTAAATTACATATTTAAAACAAAATAGTTAATTATCACTTAAGAAAGGTTAAGATTCAGATTTAGGAGGATCCTAGACTTGGGATTTCACTATCACATCATAGCTTATATTAAAATACGAATTTAAACATGTTAATTAACTTGTAAAGGAGGTTTGTAGTCATCACTCACCTCCAGGTGAAGTGATGATGATTCTAACTCCATACATAACTCTCGTGTATGTATTTCATTTCGAATCACAAACCTTGCTCCTCAACTTAATCCCTGCCACTCTCACAGTCAAGGACAAGTTGCCAAAAGAGTAACTCCATAATCTCAAACACATCTTCTTAGATTATGAAAGAAAGCATAAAACATGCAAGTATGATGGCCATTCACACAAACAAGCATTTTAGATCTGAAACAACTTCTGGAACATGCAAGAAACTAACATTTATTATGTAATTCATATGTTCATACAAGCTATGTCATGGGAGTTACTCTCCCATGTCCAAGATTCAGATTCTACTCATCCATGACTAGAGAAAGAAGGTACAAGCAGTAGAAAACATCAAAGGACATAGTAAAAGAGTAGAAAGAAATAGTATGTCTGTGAGAAGCAGTAGAATGAAGAAGAACTCTAGCTAGAAGTCAAGATCTGTCCTTGCTTGTTGTACTTTCTCCAGATTTCTTCACTCCCAATCAGATAGAAGAGTAAGAAGAAGATTCTTGCAGCAAATAGTGAAGACAAAGGAAGAAGAAGAGGGTTTTCTCTCGAGTAACCACCTCCTATCTCCCTTGGTCTCCTCCAACTTCTCCTGGACTCCCACCCGTTGAGTTTCCCTCCAAAAGGTACATCCTAAGACGTCATAACTATCCCAAGATATCTTGGGGTCATATATATAAGTGTGAGACAATTATATTCACATTTGAATGAAATTTGCAGGTCACACGATGTGTCTTTTATAATACATGGCGTGTCTTATGCATTAACTAAAGTTTGGATCGATTTCTGGGAGGATACATGACGTGTCTTTAATAAGACATGATATGTCTTTAATAAAACATGGTGTGTTGCTGCAAATCTGGAATTCTTCATTCAATTTCTAGGCTGACATGAGGTGTCTTAAAAAGACACGTCATGTCTTTTTAAAACACAAGGTGTCTTAATTAAGATACGGGGTGTCTTTCTCAATTTCAACAAAACTGATTTTCTGAATGTCTAGATCATTGGGGAATGTCTTTCTGGATATTATAATGGCATTTTCTCCTCATTTTGATGTCAAATTGTTGTACCTACAAATCAAACATTAGAGCAAGTAAAACAACAATAAAAATGGAAAATCTAGCATGATTAAGAGTGATTATTGAGTTAAAATGATTGGGAAATGCAACCAAAAGTGGTCCAAAATATGATATAAAACGCACACATCAAGAACTTTTTGTGAGTTCTTGCATAATGTTAAGGTACCATAGGAATACTCAGCCAATATTTGTAGATTGGTATCAATGAAGGATTTGAAGCTGAGAGGTCTTAAATCTCATGATTGTCACACTCTAATGCAACATATATTTCTCATGGCTATTCGATCTATCCTTCCTAAGCATGTAAGGTTTGCAATCACCAGGCTTTTCTTCTTCTTCAACACTCAATATAGAAAAGTAATTGATTCTGAGATTCTAGATAAATTGCAAAGAGAAGTGGTTATTACCCTGTGTCAACTTGAGTAATACTTTCCCCCTTCATTCTTTGATATCAAAGTACATCTAGTTGTCAATTTGACTAGGGAAGTGAATATGTTGGGTCTAGTTTTCTTGCATTGGATGTATCCTTTTGAGCGGTACATGAGTGTTCTTAAAGGTGATGTTCGGAACTGTTGTCTTCCTGAAGGGAGTATCATCGAGGGCTATATTTCTAGAGAGGTTATGGACTTTTGTAATTAATTTCTAAGTTGCAACAAAACTACTACTAATGTCATGAACCCTGATGTTTATTCCAGCAAAGGTATTTTGGGAGAACGATAGATAAATATCAGTCAGAACAAGCACACTCGTAGATTTTACACAACATTGACGATGTGGGTATTTATATCACTAAACACACCAACGAGCTCAAGAGAAGTTATCCCTGAGCAAATTCAATGTGGCTTTCTAGATAGCATAATTGGACATTTATTAGGTGGTTTGAAAAGGAAGTATTCTATCACCTATATCCTTTGTATTACGCGGCTTGTGACTTCAGAATAGCAAATTTGGGTTTTATAATGCCATCATTGATTAGCAATGTACTTAGAGATCTGAGTGGTGTTAAAGAATATGTGACTACTGTGATGCAATATCTTGGTGCTTCCAAGAATGTGATATTAGCTCCCGTCAATGTTAGGTAAGTTTTTGGCTTGTTGTTTATATGTCTGACCTAAGATACAATTTTGTTGTGAGATTCAATTCTTATTTTATTTGCCTTCTATTCACTCTGAAATAGGCACTACAGTTGTTAGTGATTGTTCTTGAGATTTGGAGAGTGTATCTCTTTGATCCTTTGGGTGAAAAACTATCACTAAATGAGGGACACCCAATGAAATTGGTGATTCATGCGTAAGTATAGTTTTTCGGTGAACAACATATTTGTTAATGTTTGCATCATATGACAGTTTAGTAATGCAACATATATATTAATTTAACTTATTGGGGGTGTGAAAACATTCCGTTCTAGCAGAGGGAAGGTATATAAGAAAAAGAAATTAGTAACTTGGATGAGTGTTTATGTATAATTGTCTTCTCATTCCAATTGCATAATATATGACTCATTTTTCTTGATTACATTTATTGATTTAATTGTAAATCTACATGCCCATATACAACAAAAGGATTGGGCATGAACATATTACATGATGTTGTATATGTAGCTGATTGTCAATCACGCAGAACAAACTAAATGCATAGAGAATGTGAGTTATTAGTCTTGGATCATATTAATGAAGTAGTCTCATTCGATAATACAAATAGTTAAATCTAATTAGAAGTCTCATTCTCTTTGCATTTTTCTTCCTAAGACTGGACCCTATATGTTGGAGCGTCTAAATGAGCTACATGAACAGTGGGCGGCCTATTTCATTAGAAATGAGGACTTATAAAAAAATTGACGGTTGATTGATAATTTTTTGGTAGTTCAAACTTTGATGTCAGAATTTGTATATGTATTTTGTGAGTGTGAATTGAATATTGATATGTATAATTATACATTGTGACTTAAAATTTAAGATGGAAACTAATGTTGATATGTATTTTGTGAGTGTGAATTGAATGTTAAGTGCATATATATGTGTGTGAATTTGAATGTGAAGGCATGAGGAAAAGAGTGATGCTTATGTGTGCATATATGTATGAAATTGAAGTGTGATTGAGAAATAATATAATTGATATGTGAGTTCATGGATTTGTGTGCATTTGAAGTGAAGAAAAATGATAGAATGTGGCATGTTTGTACCTAGTTTGTATAATATCTTTTTCTAGTAGGTATGTTGACATGTTGTTAACCCGCGATGATTGCAAAGATCCTATTGTTCTTTAGAACTTTCATTTTTAAAGAACAACGGTCTCTAGACAGGCTAGCAGGCTAGATAGCAGGTCTACAGACCTACTATATAAAAAAACATACACATTTATAACTGATTATTTGGAAATAATTGACTACCTATGATTTCACCATCAGTTATTTACCAAAATCGGAAGGTATATATCTAAAAGTTCCACTAACCATTCACTGGTGAAACCAACATTAGGAAATTTGGAGTCCATTATTTGTCATTATGCTTTTGATGAGGAAATGCAATGAAATCAGTTACTTTTCTTACAACCGACTAGAAAAGGTCAAAGTAGACCACAAATGCGTCGCTCACTACACATTACATCATCAGTTCCACCCTAACAAAGAACTAACAATATACATTAATGTCGTCAGGTTTCCTAATCGATGACAAATGGTTGAGTTTTACCGTCACCTACTTAGTATTCGGTTTGGAACAGAAACAAAAATGTCAAAAATAACCGAGACTGGATCCTCATTATGTAGTAGTGATAAGAATGGCATTGGATGCAATTGCTAATATTACCTACCAGAATTGTTAAGTTGTAAACTATCATCTATAGTTGACTCATGATAATGCATTAAGACTCTTGGCCCACTAGAAGATTTCTCATTTTGTTCTTTTAAATAAATAGTGAAGGCTCTCAATTTGATAAATTTGTGGGAGTATATTTAGTACAGACCAAATTATTTTCTTTCAAAATAGATTTTTTGAAAGCAAATATAATTTTCAAATCAATTGTTAGCCCATGCCAATGATTTCTATATATAGCAAATGGCAACCACAAACAACAATCCCTTTTCATTGTGATTGTACCTTGAGAAAGAAAAACTAAATGGGAATAACTTCAACCACCAGTTCAAGATACTGAGAATTGTTCCTACACATGAATGTAAGCTCTATGTCCTATGCAGACCAGTACCAAATGAACCAGCTCCTAATGCGCCTAGAACTAAAAAGTAAACTCATACAAAGCATTTCAATGATGACATGGGCATGGAGTGGCATATTCTATGATCCATGAATCATGATCTTCATAAGAAATAGGAGAATATGAATGTCATTGAGATGATAACACATCTCAGGAACATGTATTAAGAGCAAGCAAGGCAAGAGAGGTGTGATGACTCCAAGGTGTTAAATAAGTGCAAGAAGATGGAAGGTGATCTAGTTGAACTCCATGTACTCGACTTAATTGGGTATGTGAAAAGTCTATATAGTATGGGATTTTCTTTAGGCTAAGAGTTGGAAACAAGTGTGATCTTATAACCATTTTCAAATTCATATAAACTATTTGTCATGAAAAACAACATGAACAATTTTGTTAAGCCATAGATAAAGCTCCTGGCATGTTGAGAACAACTAAGGGGCAAATGAAAGACAAGCCAAAATTCTTATTGATGGTCAACAAAGGAAAAGGAAAGTCCAAGGGCAAAAGGAAACACAAGAAAGGTTCTAAGGCTGTCAAAAGTCTTCTGCACTTTAGGCAAAAGGAGAAGTGGAAAAGGGAGGAAATTGTCACCATTCTAGACATTGGAAGAGAAGTTGTTCTCTCAAACTAGAGGAACTAAAGAACAAGAAGTACGATATATAGATCTCCATTTTAGGCTTATATGTTATAGAATTAAAATTATATACTTATTCATCACATGTCTTAAATATATTATGTGGATCTCACATATGCTTAAATATGCAAGACTTGAAAGAAGTAGACCCTTGAAGAAAGGGGAGGTGGATCTACTCATTGTAAAAGGAGAAAGAATTGTTGCCACTATTATAGGCACCTATTGTTTATCTCTTCCAAATGGGATTGTAGTGGAGTTTGAGAACTGCTATTACATGTACATGTCATAAATAAAAACATTATCTCTATGTCTTGTTTGGAAAAGAATGTTTTGAATTTTTGATAAAGAATGGTTGGATTTCTATTTCAAGAGATGAGATATTCTATGCATTGCCGTAATGTTGATGGTATTTATTTATTAGATCTCAAAACACATAACTGTAACATACATTCCAAGAAGTTAAAACTTAATGACTCAACCAAAACTTATCCTTGGCATTGTCATCTAGGGCACATGAATGAGAAGCACAATTATACACTCCGCCTTTTGTCTCTTTTGATTTTGAATCAATATACACACATTAGTCTTATTTAATGACCAAGATGACAAAACCACCTTTCGTAGGAAATATCAAGGGAGATAATGATTTATTAAGACTCATACATATTGATGAGTATGGACCTTTTAGCACAAGTTGCATGGGTGGATATAAATACTTCGTCACTTTTACTAATGACATTAGTAGATTGGATATTTGTATCTTATGAAACAAAAATTAGAATCACTTGTAAATTTTGAGTATTTCATTAATGAAATACAAAAACAACTTGGTAAGAATATCAAAGCACTATGATCTAATCTTGGTGGAGAATATCTTAGCCATGAATGTGAGGCCCTACTGAGAGACCATGGTACTGTATCACAATTGAATCCACTTAGAACACCTCAACATGATAGTGTGCCAGAAAGAAGGAATTACACCTTGTTGAACATGCTACAATCCTGGTGAGTTTAGTTAATATTTTGATTTCCTTGTGAGGACATGCTCTTGCAACCACCATGTTTGCATTTAACCGAATACCTACCAAATCCATTGAAAAGGCACTATATGAGATATGCATTGGAAACACCCAATATGTCTTTTTATAAATATTTGACAGTGTGAAGATTATCTCAAGAAATAGTTTGGTAAAAATCTTGGACAAGAATTGAAACATGTATCTTTGTTGGATACCCTAAGGAAACTAAGGGTTAATACATATATTCCATCTAACAATAAAGAGGTTATTGCTAGAACTGTTGTATTTCTCAAAGGGAAATTTATCTCTAGAGGAACTAGTGGGAGGAAAATAGAACATGATGAATTTCAAGAGAACAAGATAAAATTGAAGATATGGAGGTGTAAAAGGAATAATATGAACCACAAACTTTTGTGGAACCTTAATTTCCTATTGTAACACATGAACCTTGAAGGTCTAGTAGGGGACATATTGAGTCAAAGAGATAGATTTCTTGTCACTCACCAATATGACGTGTTGGGAATTGATGATGATGAACCAAAACCTACAAGGATGATATTAAGGGACCATATTCTAATAAATAGTTAGAATCTATGAGATATGAGATGAACTTCATATAAACCAACAAAATATGCACTTTGGTTGATCCACGTGAAGGGATAATACCCATATAGTGAAAACAAGTATTAAAATAAGGCAAAAAATGGATGATAATTTACGAATGTACAAAGGTCAATTGGTAGCAAAAGGGTTTAAACAAGTTCAATGTATTGAATATGATGAAAATTATTCACCCGTCGTCATAGTTAAATCTGTTAGGAGCATACTTTCTATCGCAACTTATCATGATTTGTGAAAATTGACAAATGGATGTTGAAACTACTTTCCTTAATAGAAAACTTCTAGAGAATGGGTATATGAAAAACCATGAGGGGTTTATCATCCAAATGATTCTAACAGGGGCTATAAGTTAAAAAGGTTAATATATGGATTGAAGCAAGCATCTAGAAGCTAGAATCTTCATTTGGATGAAATAGTCAAACAATTTGGATTTGGTCAAAATGAAGATGAACCTTGTGTTTACAAAATGATTAGTAGGAGCATATTTGTATTTCTCAAATTGTATATAGATGACATACTTTTCATGGGAAAGGACATCCCTACTATACAATTTCTTAAAACAAGGTTGGGAAATACCTTCTCTATGAAGGGCTTAGGAGAAGCATCCTAGATACTAGGAAACAAGATCTATAGAGATAGATATAGAAGTCTTCTTGGTCTAAGTCAAAGTACATACATTGAAAAAGTGCTAAAGAGGTTTAGCATGTAGGATTCTAAGAGAGGAAAGTTACTAGTGTTACATGGAATAAGTCTCTCTAGAGCTTAATGTCATGACTCTTCTGAATAGAGGGCACTCAAGGTTAATATTCCATATGTATTTGTTGGATTTATCATGTATGTAATGTTATGTACACGTCTGAATGTCTTGTATGATTTGATAATGATGAGAATGTGCCAACTAGATCTAGATGATGGTCACTGGATTGATGTAAATAACATCCTTAAGTACTTGAGAGGAAATAAAGATCAATTCCTAATTTACTCTAGTGAGGAAGAGTTGGTTGTAAAAGGTAACACCAACATCAACTTCAAAAAACTGATAAGGACGATTACTGATCTCAATTAGGATTTGTGTTTTGCCTCAATGGTAGAGTTGTAGATGAAAAAGTTCCAAGCAAGAGACAATGGTTGTTTCTACAATAGAGGCTGAGTATATTGCCATCTCAAGTGCAATGATGGAATTTGGACAGATCAATAAGTTCATTAGTGCACTTGGAGTGGTTCCATACATTGACGATGCACTAGAGCTATACAATGAAAATAACGGAGCCATTACACAAGATAAATAACCTAAATTGCATCATTATTGCAAACGCATACTCATCTGATTCCATCTCATATAGAGACTGTATAGTGAGGAGATGTTGAGATTTGTAGAGTACCAACTAAAAGCAACGTTTATGATCCCTTGACGATAACAATTTCACAATAAAAGCATGATGTTCATGTTAGATCATTTGGCATTAGATTTGTGAGTGATTAGATCTATTGCAAGTGGGAGACTATTAGCTATATGCCCTGAGACATCACGTGATGATTTTAATATAGATTTGTATATTACTAGATTATTAACCAAAGGAAATTGCACTTATTATGTATGTTTTAGTATTCATATAATAAGTAAACTTAATAATGTCCTACAAATGTTTTGACTCAAGGATATATGGTTTGGGTTGAGGACATGAATATGGGATCATATGTACACTTATAGTAATCATTTTTGTTAAGTCCCTAGTTGGTTATTATTTTGAATGTCATAGAACGACATAATACACAAGGCTAGCATGTAAGGTGAGTAATTACTATGTCTCTTTGGTCATGATATCGGATATCAAATTAGATACATAGGTACTTGTTTAAGAACAAGTTGTACTACATAAACCCACCTTGGGAATGACGCATGGAAGTCATATAATGACATGTCAGAATTGTTATCTAAATGTGAAAGTGGTGATTTTCATACTTACACCTAAATTCACTATAGTAATCACATGATGTATATGTACCTTAACACTATCTAACGTGGCTCTGAAAAAGGATTGCTAGAAAGATGGTGATCAGTGCACTATTACACTTTTGGGTTATTGTGAGTGATGTAGATGAGCTTTTTCTCCTTTGGAGTGATTCTTGACTACTTGATAAGTGAGGCTATGAAATGCATGACCATGATAATGTGAGTCAATATGTGATACAGAGCTAAAAATATAGCAAATATTCTTATGTAGTTAAAGAAGCATGGATTGAATGACAAGAGATGGCAATTCCATGCCTTAGTCTCAATTTGAATAACTATGACAAAGGGATCATACGGTCATGGTAACATTGGTAACTTTATAGGTTGAAGTTGTTCTCTAACTCGAAAAGGAATAATATGCGCCACAAACTTTTGTGGAATCTCAAGTTCCTATTGTAACACATGAACCTCGAAGGTCTAGTAGGGCATGTACTGAGCCAAAGAGATATATATCTCTTGTTTCTCAACAAGATGATGTGTTGGACATTGGTGATGACAAGCCAAAACCTACAAGGATGCTATTAAGTGACCAAATTCTAAGAAATTGTTAGAATCGACGAGATATGAGATGAAATTCAAGTAATCTAATAAGATATGGACCTTGGTGGATCTACATGAAGGGGTAAGACCCATAGGGTGAAAATAGGTATTAAACTAGGGACCAAAATGGATGATAATTTACAAATGTACAAAGTTATATTGGTAGCAAAAGGTTTTAAACAAGTTCAAGTTATTGACTATGATGAAACCTTTTCACCCATTGCCATATTTAAATCCATTAGGATCATACTTGCTATTGCAACTTATCATGACTCTGAAAATTGACAATGGATATTAAAACTACTTTCCTTAACAAAAACTTGTAAAAGATGTGTATATGACAAACCTTGAGGGGTTTATCACTCCAAATGAAGATAATTAAGTTCGTAAGTTATAAAGGTCAATATATAGATTGAAACAAGCATCTAGAAGCTGGAATCTTCATTTTGATGAAATAGTCAAACAATTTGGGTTTGGTCAAAATGAAGGTAGGGGGAGCATACTTGTATTTCTCAAATTGTATATAGATGACATACTTTTCATGGGAAAATGCATCCCTACACTACAATTGCTTAAAACATGGTCAGGAAATACCTTCTCTATGAAGAGCTTATGAGAAGCATCCTATATAGTAGGAATCATGATTGACAGAGATAGATATAGAAGGCTTCTTGGTCTAAGTCAAAGTACATACATTGACAAAGTGTTAAAGAGGCTTAGCATGTAGGGTTATAAGAGAGGAAACTTACTAATGTTAAATGGAATAAGTCTCTATAAATATTAATGTCACAACTCTTCTGAATAGAGGGCACTCAAGGTTAATATTCCATATGCATTTACTGGATTTATCATGTATGCAATGTTATGTACACGCCCAAATGTCTCATATGCTTTGATAATTTTGAGTATGTACCATCTAGATCTCGATGAAGGTCACTGGATTGATGTAAATAACATCCTTAAGTACTTGATAAGAAATAGGGGTTAATTCCTAATTTACTCTAATGAGGAATAGTTGGTTGTATAAGGTTACACCGATATGAACTTAAAAAAATTGATAAGGACAATTATTGATCTCAATTAGGATTTGTGTTTTGCCTCAATGGCAGAGTTGTAGCTAAAAAAGTTCAAGAAAGAGGTAATGTTTGCTTCTATAGTAGAGACTGAGTATATTGCCATCTTAAGTGAAACAAAGGAATTCGTATGGATAAATAAGTTCATTAGTGCACTAGGAGTGGTTGCATACATTGACGATGCACTAGAGATATACAATGAAAATAATGGAGCCATTGCACAAGAGAAAGAACCTAGATTGCATAATCATTCCAAGCACATACTCATATGTTTCCATCTCATATTAGAGAACATATAGTGATGAGATGTTAAGATTTGTAGAGTACCAACTAAAAGCAACATTGATGATATTTGATAATAGCACTTTCACAACAAAAGCATGATGGTCATGTCAGATCACTTGGAATTATATTTGTGAGTGATTGTATGTAGCGCAAGTGGGAGACAATTGGTTATATTCCCAGAGAGACATCATGTGATGATTGTAATAGGGCTTTGTATATTACTAGATTATTAATCAAAGGAAGTTGCACTTATTATGTATGCTTTGGTATTTATATAATAAATAAACTTAATAATGTCCTACAAATGTTTTGACTCGAGGAAATATGGTTTGGGTTGAAGACATGGGATCATATGTACACTTAGTGTAATCATTTTTATTATGTCCCTCGTCAGTTATTATTGTGAATATCATAGGACAATAATAATACACAAGGATAGCATGTATGGTGAGTGAATATTATGTCTCTTTAGTCAAGATATTGGATATCAACTCAGATGCATGGTTACTTGTTCAAGAACAAGTTGTACTAGATAAACCCACCTCAAGAACTACACATGAACGTCATGTATGACATGTCTGAGTCATATCTC
This sequence comes from Alisma plantago-aquatica, assembly GCA_963693085.1. Taxonomy (NCBI): domain Eukaryota; kingdom Viridiplantae; phylum Streptophyta; class Magnoliopsida; order Alismatales; family Alismataceae; genus Alisma; species Alisma plantago-aquatica. The sequence goes on from OY856412.1 coordinate 1,166,004,830, forward strand.
AATGTGACATTGGTGATCGTCATTGTTACACCAAAAGTCACTATAGTATTCACATGGTGTTATATGTACCTTGACACTATCCTAATGTGTCTCTAAAATAAGAGTTTCTAGAAAGGTGGTACTTGGTGCACTGTAACACTTTTATGGTTATTGTGAGTGATGTAGATGAATTCCCCCCTCCTGTTTGGAGTGATGTCTTGACCACTTGATAAGTGAGTCTATGAAATGCATGTCCATGATCATGTGAGTCCATATGTATTATTGATCTAAAAATATAGAAATTAGTCTTATGTAGTTCAAGAAACATATATTGAATGATAAGAGATGACAATTCCACGCCTTAGTCTCAATCTAAATATCTATGACAAAGGCATCATATGGTCATGGTAACGTTGATAACTTTATAGGTTGAAATTGTTCTTCAACTCATTCTAATTACTTGGGTGGAAATGATGTGTTTTTAAACACCAATATATGCTTGAGGTTTTAAACATCACTACCAATGTAATTAGGAACCTACCAGGTCACACACATAAGGATGTATAAGGGAATCGAATTCACATCAAACATATGATTAGAATGGTTTTGAATCATAAAAATACTTATTTCTTCCCTAATCAGGGTGATCAAAATGTCTATGTGGTCGAGTGGATTGGTCATGTCAATGGATCAATTGATTCTCAATCAATCAACTGACTTTCACTTTGAATGCTACCAATCAACCAACAAAGTTACTGAGTTGAGTGATTGGAACTATATAGGGAAAGACCCCATATTTGAATTGGAATCACACTAGGAAACCAATTCAGATATGCATTGGTGAGTCTGGAAATTTACTTGGAGTCAGGCGATTCATAGCCATTTTAGTCCAAATAGGGATCTAGTCAGGCTACTGGGAGTCCCGATCGATTGATTGAAATGACAGTCTGGGTTTTCAATTTTGAGATTGATTTTGAGATTGTAGTTAGGAAAGGGGATGGAATTAGGAAATTCTAAGCCCATTTCTTTCCAATATAAAGAGGGTTCTTTCGATTAGAGTTATACACACTTGACACAACTTGTGAGACAAGTTGACCACAAAATTTCTATCTTGGAGAGAGACAAAGTTGTTGTAAGGATGATGACTCAAGATAGGAGAAGAAAGAGAGTTCTAGGATGACTAGCACAATGACAACTCCTATTCCTCTTCAACTTGGTGGCCAACCCTTCAAGAAAACTTAAGACCCCAAGTCCATTCCCTGTCATCCTTACTTGATCGGATCAAAAAGTGTCATTGAGTTCAATTACATGCCCCGATCTAAGAAGAAATTGCCAACCACATTCTCCCTCATCTACATAGATAAAGAAGAAATTGAGGCACTTGTGCAGAGGCTTTGATAATACATTCTGCAAGATAACAACAAGGTGTTTTGATGGAGCCTCCACTTACGTGGAGTTGCGTGCACCACTCAAAATCCTAGAGATAGTAAGTCTCTAAGTTTATCCTTGTGTGTGCTATAATAAGACCTCCACCCGCAAATGCTAAGGTACGTGGATGTCTTATTGTAGTACAGTTGAGGGTCGAATCCACGAGACAACGGTCTTGTTAAGAATTAACAAGATGGAAAATGTTATAATTCTATTTATCTACTTAAGAGTTGATATCTAGATCAAAGAGTTGATTTGATGATTAAACTAATATGCAAATGTAAATTAAACAGTAGGAGAGTAAACTTAAGGTTGTAAACAATATTTGGAAACCACTAGGATGTGATCGAGTTTCACCACCACTACACATGTATCATAACGTACATCATAATAACATGTCTTGCAAAAAGGGTCTAATCAGTTAGTATCTTTGTAGACTTAGCTTTCTTTCGTATAGCCAACTATGAGAAATGTGGAAGTATTGCAATGCCATCCATCCCCGAACGAATGGTCACTTACTTTGCATTACTCCCTTTGCAAAGTGTCTTCCTTGACCTGTCAAAGTTGTACTTCCATATGTCAACTGATTCCATTTCATAGAATGAAAGTAAAACAATGGAGGTGAGTTTAGTCCACTCCTTGAAAAGTGTTCCTAGATATCGAAACAGTTATATGGTGACTACATACATCAAGAACCAACATATAATCAATAATCGAATCTAAAAGCACAAATGTAGACAATTCATACTAGTAGATTATAGGCAACACAAGTTGGTGATCAAACAACTAGCATTCATTAAACGATTGATGTTGAACTGAAAAGATAGTATTTCTCTATTGCAAACTCATGAATTACAATACATGAAATGAAAACATGGGTAGCAGGGTTACTCCCCACACCCTACTATATGGAACTACTCGCTCATGGAAAGAACAAAGAAGGAGATAGGAGAAGAGAAGGAAAACATCATCTCCACGTAGTAGGGAGGAAGGTTGACCCCTTGGAGTAGAGAACAACTATCTTCACACTGCGTGGTTGCTTTGGTGATGAATCCTTCACTCCCCACCTTCTATGTCGATGAGAGAGAAAGTAGGCTTGTGGATGGAGTGTGGATCTTAGACCGGCAGCCTTGAGGTGAAGGATAAAGGATGAAACAGCTCTGGAACAAATGAGGCAGCCTTTGGGAGTCTAAGAATTCCTCCATAATGGGGACCCCTTGGGTCCTATGTATAGGCTCCAAAGGGGTCTTGAAGGGTCTTGAGTTATTTGGATGTTCACGGTTTGGAGACCATTTGGATACTCATGATCTGGAGACTGTTTGGATCCTCATGGTCTGGAGACCATTTGGATCTTTCGTGCATTCTTGGGGTCAATAAATCTTCAGTCGGTCTTGTGACCGCTAGAGTCCTCGCGCAATGAAGTTCTCCTAAACCTATACCAAGAAATGTTTTATATGATCGGGTGAAACATATTGTTAATGAATTTGGAAAGAGTTCAAGTAGTTGTACTCTCGCATGTGACAAATATCTATACAAGAAGAGGTCAATATTCTGGAATCTTCCTTATTGGAGATCTTTGGCAATTAGAAACTGCATTGACGTCATGCATGTTGAAAAAAATGTTTGTGATAGCATCATTGGTACACTATTGAACATACCGTGAAAGACTAAAGACAACATCAAATCTAGAAAAGATTTAGAATTAATGGCTATAAGAAAAGAATTATCAGTGGAGATCAGGGGTCACCGCACATATTTACCACCATCTTGTTACACTTTGTCAAAGTAGGAGAAAAAGACTTTCTGTGAGTGCTTGTATAATATTAAGGTTCCACAAAGATACTCTTCTAATATTTGTAGATTGGTATCAAAGAAGGATATGAAGTTGATAGGTCTCAAATCTCACAATTGTCACACCTTAATGCAACAAATTTTACTTGTGGCTATTCGATCTATATTGCTGAAGCATGTAAGGTTTGCAATCACAAGGCTATGTTTCTTCTTCAACAAAATATGCAATAAAGTGATACATCTTGATACTCTCGATAAATTACAGAAAGATATAATTGTTACCATGTGTCAGCTTGAAATGTACTTTCCTCCTTCATTTTTTGATATCATTGTTCATCTTGTAGTACATATTACAAGGGAGGTAAAGATGTTGGGTCCAATTTTCTTACACTGGATGTATCCATTTGAACGCTAGATGAGTGTTTTAAAGGTGATGTTCAGAATTGTTATCGTCCTGAAGGGAGTGTTATTGAGGGTTATGTGGCTAGGGAGGTGATGCACTTTTGCAATGATTTTTTGAATTGCAATGAAACTTCTAGCGATCTAAAAAATTCCCATCACATTGAATCTTATTGTGGCAAAGGAACTCTGGGAGGATGAGTGAAAGGAATCACTCGTGAGTTGTGGGAATGAGCACATTTGTATATTTTACACAACATCGATGAAGTTAGTAACTACATCACAGAACACAGTGATCTTATCAATATAAATCATCCGTGATCCAGTTCAATGTGGCTTGCAAGAGAGCATAATCGAACATTTATTAGGTGGTTTGAAGAGAAAGTCTTTAGTCAACTATCTGAATCACGGAATGATGTTGCTGAGAACATAAAATGGCTCTCCTTTAAGCCAAAAATGGATGTCATGTCATATGAAGGTTATGACATAAACGGATTTTCATACTACACAAAGCGTCAAGATGAAAGTATTATAGTTCAAAATAGTGGGGTCACTGTTCAATCTTGTTCGTTGTATTTTGCTAGTGCAATAGATAAAAGACCACGCGAAGCTGAGATGTCATATTACATCGTCATTAAGGACATATGGGAATTGGACTATACAAATTTTGGAGTTCCTATCTTTAGGTGTAATTGGGTTGACAACAACAAAGGAGTTTTAGTTGATGAGTTGGGTTTCAAATTGGTTAATTTTGAAAATATTGGTGAGAAAGATGAGCCATTCATCATGGTAGACCAAGCAAAACAAGTATTCTATATTGATGACCCGACAAATAAAAATTGGTCTGTCGTTCTTCATGGAAAAAGACAGTTTATTGTAGATCCTATAAATGAAGAAGAATACTACAAAAAGTATGATGATTCCAGCCCATTCTCAAGTGGTTTGCCAAGTGTAAATGTTGAAGATAACACTGATGAATACTATAAATGTCAAGACCATGCTGAAGGAATTTTACTTGACTAACGACTCAACCAATACTAGAGGCATGTATTCTTTGAATTGTTTATTTTATTATCATTTAAGCATGTAATATTTTAAATATACATCATATATAATTCAACTACTTGTGCTTTTATTATCACTTATGTTTCTTTTATCATGTATACTTGCAGGTTCTAAAATGGCAAGTGAAGATGAACATTCTGAGCATGAGCACCATGAGGATGGTAGTGGTGATGCTAAGAAAAGTAGAGGTCCCACACTGATGTGTAGGCTGCAGGAGCTCAGGGCCAAAGGGGAGAAATTGGTAGTCCAGTTTGATGTCACAGGAGCACCTATTGGGGAACATGCTAGTACTTTCAAGAATTACGTAGGGGCGACCGCGCACAGTAAGGTGCTAATAGATATAGAAAATTGGCATGATGTTTCTAATGCCTTAAAAGACCTCCTATGGAAAGATATATCTATGAGTGGAAGTGATATGATTTTAATATGTTTTTGTTTATTGATTCTAATTTATCTTGCTTGGAAAGACATATCCTTTTTAAGACAACATTATTACTTCTTTTGCATGTATAGGGTGTTTTTCATCTAAATGAAAAATATCACAAGAAAAAAGTGCTACAACGTTGTGGTGTACGATGGAGGGCTTTTAAGACATATCTCAAAAGGGAATTTATAGATAATCCTAAACAAAATAAGAAAGAAACATATATGTATATTTTTATAGATCTTGAGGTGTGGGAAAGATTTGTTGTAGCTAGGAACACAGAAGAGTTTTAGGTAATGAAGATTGTGATGTATTGTATGAATCTTTAATTTTATATAATTAAGGAGGTGAATCTTTTTATATATGTTTGCCAAGTCTAAATTGCAATACCTCATTTTAAATGATCAGGCTATTCACGAGGCCCAAAAGGAAAGATGGGCCAAAATGTGCATGACCATTACTTGGGGCCCAGTGGTTATGCCTTCCGCTGCCAACTACAAGAGAAGCAACTCTCTTCTGGAGAAGAGTCTAGTACAACTCAAGCTGAGCGTCCACCTCGACACTTGTAGTGGATTTATGCTAGAAGGAATTGAGCAGGTGAAATTTTCAACCATGCAACTAAGGAGGTGGCACAAAAGATGGTATGTTTATCCCAACTAAGTAAAGAGTAACTCCCACAAACTAATATTTATTTATATCTAATTGATATTGTGATTTAATATTTTTATTAACTATGAATAGATTGATCTCCACGAGCAAAGAAAGGAAGGAAAGTTCATCCCAACTGGCCACATGGATGAACTATCAGATGCTCTTGGTACAAAGGAGCATCCTGGCCGTGTTAGGTTTTAGGAGCTAGCATAGGATTCAAGTCTTATTTTGGCCCTTCACAATCTAAAAGAGGTCGTGCAGGAGGTCTTATACAAGAGGAGGTTGAAACATTAGTAGCACAGAAAGTAAAAGAAATAATGTCTTCATTTCAACCTACTCAACCTTCTCAACCTATTCATACTATGTGTCTCTCAAGTGATGAGGTACAAGCTCATGATCCAGTTGTAGAAGGTCATGGGAGCACTCCCAATGACCCACCACAACAATCTGCAGTAAGTTTTTGTTCTATATGTTGTGTTATTAGTTTGATATATATATATATATAGTTGTAATAGGTATCTGGTTTACTACTTCGTATATAACTTATATTATTTCAATTCTATGTTAGTATGAACTGTAAACTTGTAGTGGAGGTTCTAGAATATAATGTTGTGGAAGCGGGCAAGGTATACAACCTTTGTGGTACATTTCATTGCCAACAAATTACTGATGACATTTTTCGTGTGTCCATACATCTTGTGTATGACAGAATGGGGGACAAACCACTACCCATACCTAATCCTGAATATAGTACAGTTGAAGAAGTTGAGGGTGCTATGGCGGGTTGGCCTAGACAGTTGGTTATCAATGACAAGGTATACCTTAATTCTACCATATTTTTCATATTTGACTGCATATATGAACTCGTGTAATATAAGTATGTAATTTAATTAACAGGTTTGCAAACCAAAAAGTAAAATTATACTAGTCGTCCTCCTATGCCTAAACCATCTTTTATTCCAGAATCAACATTCGATGAGTTGGGAAGTAAATGTAAATGTTTGTGTCGATACTTAGCCAACCAAAGCTCTGGATTACAAATGTTGATCAATTTAACAGAAGATGCAACTGGGAGGGACTTTGAGAGTTATATTTTTCTTGATGATATTATAGAGTTTTTCTGGTATGATTGGCTGAATACTTCAATAATAGAAGTATGGATAAGGTAAGGATCTATCAATATAGAAAATTCCAATACACATTTTTAGCTTATTTCTATATATGGAAATAATTACAAATGTTTTACAGCCATTTATATACTGAGACCACAAACTTTGATATAAGAAATGTTAGATTCTTAGTTCCTTCAATCACTAGTCAAGTGGAGACACATATTGAGGATGTGAATTAGTACTTCTCTACTGCATTCAAATATATTGCTAGTGAGGGGAAGGAAATTATCCTAATTCCTTTTAATGTCCAGTAAGTATTATTATTCAATATAATTTTAATAATGAATAAAAAAATATTTTTTGATTGTCGGGGGAAACCCACCCCTCTAGGCGGAGTCCCAGATAGCAGGGATGGTAAACCCGGAAGACCCGTGCGCCCGCACACCGGTATCTCAATAAGTCGCATCAGAGGCCGGTTGACGCTGCGGGAAATTCATTTTCGAGCAGCGCTTCCAGTGAGAGTCGAACCTGAGACCCTTCGTGAGGGGCCCCGAGCTACGACCAGCTGGGCTACTGCTCGCCGGCAAAAAGGGGTGCAACATGAGTACTTCCCAGGAGGTCACCCATCCTAGTACTACTCTCGCCCAAGCACGCTTAACTGCGAAGTTCTGATGGGATCTGGTGCATTAGTGCTAGTATGATCGCACCTATAATTGTTTTATTCTTACTCAGAGCTAGACATTGGGAATTAGTGGTGATTGTCCCAAAATTGATGACTCTTTATTATCTTGACCCAATGGATAAAACAACAAGGGGTCACAAACTAAAATTGCCAACTATGGAGTAAGCGTAAATTTAGTCAATGCTTCAACATGATATTTCTATTTAGAATTTTTATTTTACCAACTATCATTTAATTGATAGGGGTATAAAGTCTTTTCGTGCATCTGGAGGACAAATACCCACAAAATTAAAATCATTGACTTTGAAAAATGTCAAGGTAGCTACTTTGACAACTGCTTAGTCTTATATGTATTAATTTTCAACTCTTATATGTCAACTCTTATAGTCTTATCTCAACTCCTATTTATAGTAGTTTACTAACATTAAGTATAATTCGTTATTTGTAGTGTCCTATACAAAATAATAATTGGGATTGTGTCAACTATGTAATGAAATATATGCAAGTTATTATCAAACAAGCATCACATGACATTCAGACTATAGATCAGGTAATAAAGAAAAACATCATAAATTTACAAGTGATTGTAGTCATTTTATAAAATATTAGCATGTGCATTTTCTGTTACAGATCTTTACAACTCAGCCTTACACACGTGAGGACTTAAATGAATTTGGAGAAGAGTGGTCAGATGCTTTTCTAAATGAAGTCAATATAGCATTGGATTAAATATGTCAGCTCCATTTATGTATGTGGTTTTAGTACTCTTTCATATTTACTTTTGTATCTGTTAATATCATCTCAGACTTGCAATTTATCATTTTGTAAATTATGATGTGATTATGTGTAACTCAACTGAATATATCAATCGTTTTTGTTATGAATGTGTAGTTTGGAATGGTGACGGTTGAGCATCACTGCTCCCCTCTCCCAGAATATATGAATCTTCTTGTTCTTATGTTCTGTTTCTATTTCTACAAAAAAAATTAAAAAAATTTGTAACTTCTAGCATCGCTTTTCTTAAATAACTGACCCTAGAGGTCTGGTTATCAAGCTCATTCTATAGACCTTCTAGCGTTAGTTTTATTAAATAACCGACCTAATAGGTCCTCTATAAGGTCATTTATTTATAAGAAACTGACACTAAAGATTGAATAACCGACTGCAGACACTCCCTCAGTCGACAATTTTGTCGACTAAAAACCTCTTGGTCAACCATTTTCTCGACCGAAGGTCTCTCAATCGACAAATTTATCGACCGGATAAATCTCTGATGCTTCAAACAATACTTTCTTGGTTAAAAATTTTCTCAACTGAAATAATCTCGGTCGAAATATTTCTCGACCAAGACAGTTTACAGGGTCGGCTTTTTTGGAATAACCAACCTTACAGGCTCTTTTTTCTCATTTGAAATAATCTTGGTCAAACTATTTCTTGACTGAGTGAATTTACAGGGTCGGCTTTTTTGGAATAACTGACCTTACATGCTCTTCTTTATCTCTTGGGTCAGATTTTTTACAACCTCTTGGGTCGGTGTTTACTCTATAAGGTCGGTTTTCTTTGGTCATAAAAACTGACGCTATAGAGCAAATTCTATAGCGACGACCACTTAGGGGTCGGTTATAAAGTGATGCTACAGGCTTAAAAAAACTGACACTATAGACCATTCCTGTACTAGTGTCAACTGAGTATCAATGACGCTATCACAAACATTTTTCTCAACATGCATGACATCGATATGATGCCTAACTGCCAAAGAACTCCAATAAGGAAGATCCCAGAATATTGACCTCTTATGAATAAAGATTTGTCATTCTGTGTGGGAATGGTACATTGTGATATCTTACCAAATTCATTGACAAAGCCTTTTACTCTTTCATAAAAAAACTCCCATTGTGATGTCCCCAGATTTTCTAAAACTTAATCTGATGTGTGACATCCAAATTGAAACCCTCACCTCAGCGAGAATCCCAATTTAAACACCCCACATTAGGCTAAGAAGAACAAAATCAGAGGAAGTCAGAAGGAATAACAATCAGTAGCACATGCACATGAACAATAATAAAAACCAAAACCCATGTTCACCATTCAACATACAATTACAACATGAATCGTTACAACATTTGATATTACATATTGAACAACAAACTCTACATATACATGTACTACCACTAAGCAATAGGATCTTAAGACAATAGGTCCACCTGTATATCAGCTTGCCACACAACTCTCAACTATTATGGATCTTCAAGATCACATGTCCACAACCTAAACAAAAGATTACATGGGGTTCACGTCAGCACAATATTTAAGAATATTGTACTGAGTACACCTATGTGTCTTTTATATCCTCTCATCATATCTTGGCAATAAGATAAAACTAATACTTGGTAGCAATAAACAAATATAAGGAAAAGTGTATACTGGCAAAAAGATATTCATTAACAAAAGAGAACACATATATTTTAATCACATTTCCATCATATTTCTCGTACAGCTACCCCCAAGGGCTTAGATGTTTTTAGGCCTTATGATCTACTACCAAAGAGTTTGAGATCATTTTATGTGTGATCTACTACCAAAGAGTTTGAGATCTAACACATGTGATCTACTACGAAAGAGTTTGAGATCACTTCAATGCACTGTACTACCAAAGAGTTTAGTGCTATCATATGTTGGATCAGATAACTTATGTTTCATGTGTTCATAGCCATAAGTATGGAAAATCAAGCAAGATATGATACAAGAACAATCATTTCATCCAATACCATATGCCAAGTACTTTACTACATATAACACAAGCATAATGTATAATAAGCCAAGTAAGAGGTAATGGCGTACCTTGATCACAGAACAAACCTAATCATCATATCCTCATATCATCTACATCCTGGTCAGCCCTGATTAATACAAGACCACATATCACCACCAGGTTCTCATCTTAACCCTAGTTATGTCCATTATAGGGTCTCACTTAGATCATTATGATATGTACATTATTACTTGTCTTATCTTCATCCTTATGAGGGATTTATGTTATTGATGTTATATTCCAGAGTAGGATACATAATCTGAATATCAAGTTCTATATTATTATTTATACATATTAACCCTAGGTTACATGCATTACTCAAATTAGGGTTTCATCACATGTATTAAGGGTCATCTTCATATAACATTAATTCCATGCATCTAACTGATATCTGAGTTACATATCAGCCTCACATTACTGATATGAACTTACTCTATAAATTCATCATTTATTGAGCATGTATGTATTTATTACATTTTATTTATGGTTATTAGCCCTAAATAGCTATATTGAGAAAATTACATGATTTCATGCTCTAACATTACAAACACTGACCTTATATAGATTATAAACATGATTTAGGATTTACTGAGGTTTTATCATAATTTTAGGCCATCGTTTGATATTTATTATACATCAAAAAGCATAATACATCTTACATGATATCATAGTGTGTTAAGCATAAAAAGCGTAATATTATCATTCTACTGTGTTTTACTCATTTTTCTGAGAAAAATGGTACCTTATTTGTATTTTTCTGATAAACGTACTAATTTCTATGATTTATACAAGAACTATGTATTAACTAAGATGTTTACCTTTTTCAGGCAATTGCATGTCTCCATGTGGCCATTTTGGGTTACGCAAATCCTTTTTCTTGTTGTGGTCCGGTCCTCTCTGAATTAGCTAGTTTATTGCGCCTGGACCCAGCTCAAGGCCCTTGGTCAGATATGGGATTCCAGTTCATCCGTTGGTTTGAGAGTTCTCTCTACTCCTCACATTACACGTGATCTATTCACGTTAGTCTGAACCAGAGCTGCCGTCGTGAGTTCATACTCTGGTGAGGGATCCATGGTGAGGTGCTCCTCCTCACCATATGAAAATAACACCATGGACTTCATTATCTTGGAGACTATGCCATCGGCTACGCGGATTGTTGTTGGGGACTCTCCCTGGTGGTCTTGTGAAGGTCGCCGCAGCAGCTTGCTTCCATGGCGGGGCGAAAGGGGCAAAAGGGACCTACTCAAACTCATAACAAAATGAAGCTTCAGAAAGATCCTTGGAACCTCCATGAACTCGACCACCTCCTTCGCTCACAGTGAGCAGTTCTCCTCACATGTCTCCGAGCTCCTTGTTCGAGCTCTGTGTTCATAGGCGCCTGACCTGAATTGGTCAGCCATGGAAGCAACCCTTTGAGGCCATGCGCTCAAGAACGGATGATTCCCTAGTCCTCTGTGTTGCTCTTCCCTTCTTCCTCTTCCTCCAATCTACCTTCTATCCCCTCACTCCTCTTCTTCACACCACATGTATCACCCGATGGAGACGCAGCGACGACAGGAAGGTAGAACTCTCTCGTCTCCTCACGACAGGGTACAAAAGAAGGGTCAAGCGACTCATCTCAATGAGTTGAGATGAACTCCTCAGTTGGTTCTCACCCACATCCCACAATCAGCGAGCACCACGACATCGTGGTCCATGCCTGCGGTCAAGGAGGTAACTGCAAGGTTAGGGACAATCTGGGGACCCTTGATCTTCAATCCAATGGTCTGAGTGAGTCCATCACTTGAGCCCATCTGCGGCTTACTCAAGTTAACGATCCTAGTCATCAGATCATATATGAATGGTTGAGATTTGCCCATGCATACCCAGTCCAAACCAAGGAGCATGTGACATAGCTAAAAGGATCGAGACTTAGGTCCAATACTCATCAATAAGGCACATTATTTCTCAGATTTCAAACCTTAATAAGTCCCTCTAGGATACTCCAATTGCCACCAAATTTTAACCATAGCTTCCTCACAACTCAAGATACTTGTACATGAATTTGATGTCAAAACTCAACTGTTTGATCATCAACTTAAATACCTCAAACGACATGAACTTAGGGACATTAATCATTATATCAACCTCAATTAACACTCAAACTTTACCAAAACACTTGGAACTCTCATTATAACTCAAGATATGAATTCTAAAATGTTATTGGAGATTTAAGGATTCCAAAATTCCACTCCATCACATCCTACACATCTTAAAAGAAATTTCGTCCTCAAAATCAAACCAAAATCCATTCTTTGACACCCCTGATATAGGTTTAGGAGCTCTCTGTTCCTCATTCAATCCATTGAACACTTTGTGCAACCTTTGATAGGGATGAACTTTTGGAAGAAACCTTTGATGACCAAGATATACAGTCTTGCCACCATGTTTTAGTTGTATTGAATCAGTGTTCTCTTCACATATAGGTCATGCTATGGATCCTTTTATATTGTATCTAGACAAATTCCCATATGCTAGAAAGTTATTAATAGCGAAAAGCAACATAGCATGCAAAGAAATGTCTCTCTAGACAAAGAATCATAGGTCATCACACATTATCCCCAAAGTTTCTTTAAGCCATCAATCAGAGGTTCAAGATAAACATCGATATCATTTCCAGGTTGCATAGGGCCCAATATCAACAATGACACCATAATGTACTTAGTTTTATACACAAACATGGAGGACGATTGTATATAACAATCATAACAGGCCAAGTTTTGGCTGCTCAAATGTGTCGTATGGATTCATCCCATCGGTAAAAATCCCAAGTCTTAGATCCCTGACTCTTCACCAAATTTAGGGTACAATAAATCAATCCTCTTCTAATGTGGGGAATTAGACGCATGTCTTAGTATCCCATCATTATTTTTGTTAACCTCTACATGCCACCTTAAATTCTCCACATCTATCGGATTGGAAAACAAGCGTTGAAATTGTGGCATTATAGGTAGATACCACTTCACCTTGGGGGAGAGCCTATTTTAGACTTCCTCAACATTGTCATTTTATACCTTGACGCCCCACATTCTGGACAATATTTCAAATCAACATAGTCCTTTTTAAATAACACACAGTCATTTGGACGTGAATGTATCTTCTTAGCCTTCATTCCCATTGGGAAAAACATTTTCTTTAATTTGTATGTTGAGATTGGAATCTCATTGTCTTCAGGAAGAATTTCTTTCAACAAAGACAACAATGGCGTAAAGCTTTTGTCGCTCCATCTATTGTTAGCCTTGAGATTATACAATTCAACACAACACTCAACTTTGTGTAAACTTAGTACAACCTATGTATAACAGTCTCTCAGCATCATGCACAATGTTCCTACATGAGGAAGTTGGATCAGTGTGCTCTACCCCACAACTATCTAGAATTGCATCAACCATGTCTATTAAAAGCGATTCATTCACATTTACATCATCAGCGAAAATTTCTTATTAATTCAACATAAGTACTACTATCGACATCTATTGATCTCATGGTTGGAATCTCTACATGTAAGTACCATTCTATATAGCCTTTTACAAACTTGTTTCATATTACATGATTTTTGATTTCATCACCAGTGTTGACTTTCAAGTTGTTACCGCAATGCATACATGGACAATACAACCTATCTTCAAGTTGTTTCCTATGTTCCCCCACAAATCTTATAAACTGATAAAGACCAGTAGTAAACTTTGGGGTGTAGTGATTTGGAATGGACATCCATGATCTATTCATTCTATGATCAAAGATAAAACAAGTATTAAGGTTTAGGGTTTATAGATTAGGTTTAGGATTTACCAATAGCTTAGGGTTCATTATTTTGGATTTAGGAATAAGGGTTTATAGATAAGGGTTAATGGTTTACAAATTAGGGTTTAGGGTTCAATAATGAATGTGTATACCACCTATCCCATTCCTGAACACCTAATCACACTCATAAGTGTATAATGTGTATTCAGTTTTTGAGAAAATTTCGGCAGCATTTCCTCATATTTCTCTAAGTACACCCATGAAGATGGGAAAATGTCCACCAAAATACACACTTAGAGAAAAAGTAGGGAAGTGTTGATGAAATATCTTGAAAACCAAGTATACATTATACACTTACATCCTAAGTGAGATTAAGTGCACAAGAACAGTCCCAAACCAAGGACTATCCAAGATTTACTATTAATGAGTAAATCTTGGATGGATTTCTAGGCCAACAAAATACATGTACATTGTAATACATATACCTATGATCCTAGTCCCATCATTCATATCCTAGTTTTTATGTAACCGCATTTACTTCAATTCATTCTTCCATTTGGGTTACTCCATCAAGAGAGAAAGCATGAAATATTAATTAATTAAGATATACTAGTAATTGAACTAAAGAAACAAGTAAGAAATAAAGTAAGAAATTAACTAAACAAACCTAACTTAAGAAACTATGAAAGAGCTACTTAATCTAATAACAACCAATTATCATGAACAATGAAAGCAAGCTAAGTAAACAAATGCAATTACAAATTATCATGAACAAGGTAAGCAAGCTAGTAAAATAGGATTTGAAAAAGCACATGGGGTAGTGCATTTCTAGAGTATATGTAAAAATCAACCTAGTCATTTGACTCAGAGTATATGGAAGAGCACACCTAGTCAACTCTCTTACCTAGGATTAGGGGAAGCAGAGGCAGAGAGTGGTGTCCAAGAAAAGAGCTTAAGCTCTAAGAGGTGGGTCCAAGCAGAGAGCTTTAGCGCTCAAGCTCCAAGTGGTGTCAAAACAGAAATCCAAGCTCCGATAGTAGCGGCATCCAAGAATAATCTTTGTTGGAGGCAATGAAGAAAAGAAGAGTGGCAATGGATGAAGAAGATGGGGCAACAGATGGTGAAATGATGAGGGTGACCACAACCACCAGAGAGATTGAGGGAATGTTGGGGGAACAATGAAATAGAGATTGGGGGAAGTGTTTTGCATAGGTGCTATTAAGTGGCACATAATTGTCAGTTACAATAAAAAACTAACATTGAAACACATAGATGTCAGTTCAAAACAAAATACTGAGATATAACCTAGTGCTGACAAACATGGTTGTGCCTACCAGCATAGCTGTGTTGGTGATGTAGACATCAGTTAAATGTAAAAACGAATGCAAGAGGTCATTATCTGAAGAAAAAAAATAGGCATGAGTAACGGTTTTCATTGTCAGTTGTATAAAAAACCAACACATATCCTAGTGACATGGATGTCGGCTCTCTTTAAAAAACCAATGTCAGAGGCAATTATCTAAATGAAAAAAATAGCCTCAGTACGGCCTGAGTCGTTGGTTTCCTAAGAAAGAACTGACACTAGAGTGCAATTTTGGAGGGACAATTTTTCATGGGGACATGGCGTAAACACTATAATGTCAGTTTTCTAAAGAAAATCTGACACAGATTGTGCAAATTTTCACGATTTTCCCTGTGAATCAGTGTCATTTTTTTGAAAAGAAAACGATGTTGTAAGTATTTTGGAGGAAAATTTTATTTTGCGTGAAGGTGTCTATCATCGGTTTCTTAACAATAGGTGCTCATCTTAAAGTTTTTCGAGGTAAATATTTTTCCCTGAAAATCTCTATTTTGCATGTTATGTTAGACATCGATTTTTTTGTTAAACTAACTGAAGTTAATGAAAAAGTGGTGCTCATGTCTTTTATTAATTGGTAAGACTTGATCTATGGCGACGTTTGTGCTAGAGAACCAACGTTTTATATTATCTAGTTTTGTTTTTTCAATTGAATCGACGTCTTGAAAAGTGACATTAGAGGCCAAAAATTTACTAGTGGTGAACCCTATATATCCCTCCCTCCTAGCATGTAATAAAGATCTTTACAAACCTAAATCTCTCTCTATCTTCTTCCTTATGCTTATATCTCATCCTACTTGCTCAGTGGGGAAGAAGGATCTCAAGGTTGAAGAAGTCGGTCGATCTAGTTTGCATGTGCACCTAGGGTTTGGATCCATCCTAGTAGAGGTCGTTTGGTTCTTCCTTGCTTTGTTCCTTGGACTAAGTATGTGAGATCTCCCTCTTTTTATTCTTTTTATTTGTTTCCCTACCCTCCCCTTTCTTCTTCTTGGTTGGATCTGTGGTGGAATATGAGCTAGTGATTAAAGAACACCTCTTTCTTGCTTCCTTGACCTAGGGCTTGCTTCCTTTTTGGTGGAGGAGATAGGTTGGCCATGTGGAGTGCTCAATCTAGGGTTTCCACCTTCCATCCTCGAGCTACCTTGCTATTTGGAGTTTCTCCATCTTCTCTAAGGCAAGTTATATAACTTTCTCCACATTTATTTGCGTACTTCTTTCTTGCATATACATGATCTTGCTCTAAAACATTATTCCAAGTAGGGACCATGAAGATTTAGACTGTTAGTGGTCTCCAAGGATCTTAATACTAATAGTCACTAAGGATCTTAGACCCTGGGGTCTATGAGGATTCCTGACCCGAGTGATCGATGAATATTTATGTTCTAAGCAGTCGCTACGTTTTCCTAATTTATGATTGTTGGGGTTTTGAATCCTATGTGTATGGGTTATGAGTTTAGTTGTATGGAATCTGATGGTGATGTTTAACCTCATGAATTCATGATCATATGGAAATGTTAAGAATTTGGGTTTACCCTTGAATGGTGATTTGTAACATTTATTTAACTTATCTTGTTGAACCTAACCCTAATGTAGATAAGTGATGATGGTTAGTCATACTTAACTTGATTGAGTGATTAATATGATGAGGAAATACTCTTTCTATCTCTATATTGTCATAACCCTAATATGTTATTACATGAATATCATAGGCTCTTAAATACAATGTATTTTTGAACATATATGTCACATGTATGGTGATGGTTGATGAGCCTTGGAAAAGCATGGAAAGATAATGATGTTCTTGCAGGGAACAATGTGAATGGTCTTATGACCTTTGGACATGGTGTTGTTCCATGATTGAGGTGTTATCCTCTTCATGGTGTGACAAGGATTGATACCCTGTGATAATGTGATAAAAATTATACTTCATACATTTTCTATCTTCTGAAGTTGCAATGTACCATGTTTCTATAGAATTCTTTTAGGGTTTGTATGTAAATTCATTGATGCATCCTTAACTTGCCCAATTGGTATTAACTAATCAAGTGAAACCCTAATCATGTAGTGCCCCTGTGTCGTAGAACCATTCTAGTGTTAAGACTTATTGGATGGGGAAATGAGTATTCCTATGGAACACTCAGAGTCACATACACAATCGTTGAGCATGCGCGGGTACAAGTGACTGTGTGTCATTGTCATCCTGATCTCAAGGTTTGGAGGATTGTTGTGGGCATTCCTCAATTTAAGAACAAGTTGATACTTGTATATTTGTGAGATATTGAGGATAGTTTTGGTTGTACCTCAGATGATGGGGTCATGTATACTCTTGTTGCTAGTGTCGTGGCCTATATACCAAGGTCGGACTAGGATTGGTTTGCAACTTGACCTATATGTCACTACATGCAGCTTGACTGATATGTCAATGCAGTTGACTCGTACTGACTGAGAGGGTGAGATATTAGGATTCCATCTCTCCTAGATCTTGTACATAACTGATTGCGACCAAGTGGTGGTCAATTGGAATTTGAGTGGTATACCTCAAACTCCCCAAGGCTTGATAAAAGACGTAATCCAGTCGTGTGTTAGATCTGTTTAGGGTTAAACATGATTTACATTGGTTTATAACCTTTTCCATGTTTCTAATACTTTTTAGTTATTATATAATGCAGTAGGATCAGTCACATCTTTAGTATATGATAGTCTTATATGTTCTTTATATACTTGTTAATCATGCATGTTGTTATGCCTATCTATTTAGCTTAATCTGCTTAATGGTATAACCTGTTGTGATCAAAAATCATTGTTGAGGGTTGTATCTGTCATTAGGACATTGGTCTCACCTCGTGGTTCACCACATCTTTTTCGGTGGTCTCGGCGATCTCTTAAGGGTCGTGGTGGTGAGGAAGAGCAGCTTGGAGAGCAGTAGGAGAAGAAGGTTGTCTAGTAGTTAGTCGGGTCCTAGAGTCGTCCTTGTACTCTTAAGTCTGGGAAGGGGATGTTTTGTAGATGATATGTACATCGGCCTGAGTTTTTAGCAGTGCACTGATGTTTGTATATGGTATGTGTTAATATGCAAGTTGTTGGGCCTTTGTGTAGATGTTTTCGAACATGATAGTAATATGTAAATTGGTTTTAATTTACTCTCTTTTCTGGTTTATGGTTGATTAGCATTTGATTGTGTGTTTTGTTTTGAGTAATCTTGTTTAGCATGATAGGGCGTCACGATTTAGGTAGTATTAGAGCTTTAGGTTCGCTGAGTCTACAAGGACCTAGAACTTAGGTTTTGTGTCTGTTCTTACATAATCCAACATATCTGATCATAGCTTCTTCTTATGAAGATATGTCTGGAGAATATGAAGAGCATACGGAGAGTAGCTATGTCACGCCAAGAGGTGGCGGTAGGAGGCCTACACATGGAATAAGAGTGCTAGTGATGGGGCCAAAACAGCCTGTAATGCCTTAGTTTGACCCTGCAACCATGACAAATCCAGATCTTCAATCCATGTTTGGGTAGCTCATGGTGACAATTATGCATTTAGAGTATAGGGATCCCATACCTCAAGCTAGGTCAACCATTCCTAATGTGGAAATTTGAGAGGTTGAGGCATGTGGGGGTGATCGAGTTCATGAGTATAGTGGACCCAGATGACATAAATATGTGGACAATGGATCTTGAGAAGGCTTTTAAGATCTTGAACATCCCAGAAGAGGAAAAGGTGAAGCATGTTGTTTACCTATTGATGGGTGGTGTTGGCCATTGGTGGGCCATAGAAGAGGAGAAGAGACTAGGAGTTGTTGTAGGTTGGGAAGAGTTTCGATTGGAGTTTGTGATCTACTACTTCTGTAAGATGTACTTGGATAAGAAGACAATCTAGTTTGAGAAGTTGTGATAAGGTACCATGTCCATCGACAAGTATCAGGTGAATTTTATGGAGCTTTTGAGGTTTTTTCCTCATATGGCAGCAACTAAGAAGGAAAGGATTTGGATGTTCGAGAAGGGTCTGAGCACAGAGCTGACTACAAAAGTGTTTGCTTTGGAGAATAGAGAGAGGTTCTCTACTTTTATGAAGTCGGTGAGGAGGACTGAGAGGTATGCTATCAAAAAGTGTAACGCCAATGCTAGGAATAGGCCAACTCAGTTCCAAGTATAGTCTTCTGGTGTCTTTAAGAAGCCAAGGTTCCCATCATCATAGTATCATCAGTCACAGCAAAGATCGGCTTTTTCTGAGCCAAGACCCAGAGTACTGTCAAGTGGTCCCTGAGTAAGGGTAGAGGTCATAGTTTTCCGCCAATACGAGCATGCAATAGAGTATTCATTTCCATGATAGGGTCATCTAGGCCACAATATGACACCAGGACTTTTTATAAGTGTGGGAAAGTTGGGCATATGAAGTGGGTGTGCCCTATGAAGGATGAAGAAGTGACACAACATCCAAGGTAGAGTCAACGAGATTTGCAACAACAACAGTACAACAGTAGTGGTGGAAGAGGATGTGGCCAAGCATCATAGAAAGGATCTTCTTGGCCAGTTGGCAGAGGATGTGGACGACAACATGTGACTTCTAGATTCTATGCTATGAGTCAGTCAGAGGGAGTGGTCAATCCATGGGTTGTGACAGGTTAGATGGAACTTTTTTATTCTAACTTATCTTCTTCTTCTTTTGTACCTATTTGGGTTGACTTGAGTTTTGTGCACTCTTTTATCACCAAAGAGATGATAAGAAGTTGTAATTTCTATCAGTAGTAGATTTTTTAGCCTTTTTCTTGAAACCCCTTTTATTGGTTCTGTCGATTTGAGAAGGTATGTCCCTCTTGCATTCTTTCTTTCTTAAGATGCAGCATTCAAGTGGATCTTATACCACTTGACATGCATGGACTCGATGGGATCCTAGGGATGGATACCTTAGAGAATTACAAGGTTGTTTTGGATTGTAGTTCCAAGGTGGCGATGTTTTGTGATGGAGATGTTTCGTGGATCTTACAAGGAGATAGGAAGATCCTTCCTACGTGTTTGGCGTCGGTTATGATAGTTGAGAGGTTGATGAGATAAGGATGTAAGGCCTTCTTGGCACATTTTATGGATACCAAGGCGAGAGGTCCTAGAATTTAGGAGGTACCCGTAGTATGTGAGTTTGAGGATGTCTTTATGGAGGAGTTTCCTGGTGCTCCCTCTCCTAGAGAGTTTGATTTTGGGATCAATCTTGTTCCTTGAATGCAACCCATAGCGTAGACACCTTACAGGATGGCACCAATAGGGATGTAGGAGTTGAGGAAATAGTTGTAGGTGTTGCTGGAGAAGGGTTTCATCAGACCGAGCACTTCCCCTTGGTGTGCTCCTCATTTGTTTGTAAAGAAGAAGGATGGTTCTATGAGGTTATGCATAGATTACTGACAATTGAATAAGGTTACTATGAATAAAAGGTATTTGTTCCCGAGAATCAATGACCTGTTTGATCAATTCAGAGGTGCTATAGTGTTATCAAAGATAGATCTAAGATCAAGATATCACCATCTAAGGATCAAGGTGGATGAAATACCTAAGATAGCTTTTAGGAATAGTTATGGTCATTATGAGTTTGTGGCTATGTCGTTTGGGTAAATCAAGGCGTCACCAACTTCCTAGACCAGATGAATAGGGTGTCCATACCATATGCAAACCAGTTTGTGGTTGTGTTTTAAAATGATATCTTTATATACTCTAGGGATAGACAGCAACATGAGCATCATCTTCGCCAGTCTTTGATGTTGTTTAGGCAGCACCTGATGTATGTCAAGTTCAGCAAACATGGTGTCCATACCATATGTAGACCAATTTGTTGTTGTGTTTAAAAATGATATCTTGATATACTCCAGGGATATACAACAACATGAGCATCATCTTCTCCAGGCTTTGATGTTGTTTAGGCAACACCAAATGTATCTCAAGTTCAGCAAGTGTGAGTTCTAGTCGATAGAGGTATTTATTCTTGGTCACATCATAGCTGCTAAAGGTGTTTGTGTGGAGCCGAAGAAGGTACAATCAGTGATAGAGTGTGAATAGCCCAAGACACTGACTGAAGTTTGAGGTTTCCTAGGTTTGATAGGCTACTACATGAGATTCATCAAGAAATTCAACATCGTAGTGTTACCCCTAACCAAGTTGACTAGGAAAGAAGTTCCTTTTCTCTAGGATGACAAGTGTCTGTGTTCTTTCTAGTTTTTGAAGGAGAAGTTGACTAGTGCATTGGTGTTAGTTCTGCCAGAACAAGGGAAAGGTTACATCATGTTTTGTGATGCTTTGAAGAACGGTTTGGGATGTGTGCTTGTAACATCCTCGGATTTTCACCTTCTCAAAACCCCATGGAGATGAGAAGACAAAATCTGAAAATGTTAGCAATCATATCAGAAAGTGATGCGGAAGCATAATACGCATACATGAACGTACAACAATAGAAATTCGCCATAACATTCTCAACATTTAACATATTTATATTACAACATGAATTACAATTGCATATTGAAAGAGAATTTTACCAAGTTTGAACATGTATGCTAACTAGGATCTACACAAAAGGTACAACCTAAACATTGATCACTTCACATCTTTTATCCCATGCTATCTTTGAACCTAAAACATACGTGAAACAACAAATCAACACACAAGGTGTTGTGTACATGGGTAGAAAGATACATATATTTATGGCTTTCATAATTTTGAAAAAGATTTGCAGAAGGAAAGAAAATCATAGAAAACACTTCTTTATTAAGCGAAATACGCCAATTTAAGTCATTTTCCTAGATGAATTGCGTTATCAAGGTGGACTACTACCAAAACATAAATATTGGGCCCATCCCCATGTACCAAGTACTCTAGGGAAACTCCTCGTACACCGTGTGCTTTAGGGAGGTGTACTAGCCAACATTAATCCATTCCCTCGTAAGGGGGATAATGAACACCTTAAATAACTACAAAGCATCTACTTATCGTTTATGTTTACAAGTGATAAAACATCGAGTACTAT
Organism: Alisma plantago-aquatica; assembly: GCA_963693085.1. NCBI lineage: Eukaryota > Viridiplantae > Streptophyta > Magnoliopsida > Alismatales > Alismataceae > Alisma > Alisma plantago-aquatica. The sequence continues at coordinate 1,166,027,314 of OY856412.1, forward strand.
ATAGTTCTACTACATCCAATATTTGCAAATAGAAGAGAGCATTCATACATATCATGATTGCAAGCAAGAAAATCATAGTCATATACTTAAATAAAACCCACGTACCTGAATTCATAGATTCCTATTTACATTCTGGATCATCAACATATCTGGTCATCACTTGATTAATAACAAATATTCATCATTAATACAAGGTTCACCACTATTAATGATATTTTGGTCCAATTTAGGATTTAGGTCAAATCTAGGTGTTACTGATCTAAAATGTGTCTCTGGTATTTTTATAGTGATCCAGATGTCATTCTAAGGGTCTGGTTCAGATTTCATATTTTTCTGATGATTTATCGATTTTCTAGAATTAATATGATGTTAAAAGCATCTAATTCCATTCTAATATCAAAAGACCTAGTATTTGGACATTTCATTAACATCAAAGGTTGTATTTAGTATCCAAACTATATTAGTGTTCAAGAGGAATATTTCCAGGTTTTATAGCCACTATATGCTGATTATACTATTCAAATAATCTTAAAAGAAGCATCATCTTCTAAATGGAAAATCAACCATAATACTACTTCAAAGGTCTGATTTAGGGGTCCTATAAGGAAGTAGACATTTTTCTGAGTCTGGGGGTATTTTTGGGGCATGTATTGGCCAGCGGAGCTATTTCTTTTGTATTTTCTAAGATCTATACATATACTGGATTTTTGAGTGGATTATTATCTTTACGCGAATTAGGTGCTGCCACGTGGACCCCTTGAGCCTGCTTTGGCCTATCGGTCTGGTTCCCTGGTATGGACCCAGTTCTGGTGTGATTTTTTTGGTCCAGGATTATCACCCCACGCACTCACCTACGCCACACGGATGCCCGACGCCTGCGTCCTGTCCGTGAGGGAGTGCCACCGCAAGGGCTTCTCTCCGGCGACCTCCAGACCCTTGAAGCCCCCCTAGATCTAGTGCCACCATCTCGACTATGCTAGTCTTCTCGGCGCTTGTCTTCCTCAATGCATCTGTAGATGGAGCGGCTCCCATCCCAGGCGCACAGATCTGATGAATCAGGGCATCGTGCCTCTTCAGGCTCAACTCGACATGGTGGATCCACCACCTCCAGCAGGGCATCAGGGAACCCGATGGTAAAACATCTCTAGAGCTAGGATTCCTTTTTCTGAGCCTCCCCGTTCTCCCCTCGACACCTATGTAAGAGGCTTCCATCCTCCCAGTCTAGGTCATCGTCCTAGCTTCTTAAGAGCTGCGCAATCGGGATGGCTGCTTTGGATCGATCTGGATTATTGTAGAATGCTTGGTCTCCTTCTGCTCATGCTTTAGGCCGCTGTGATGCCTCATCTGCATCACCGATCCCCAGTTGCTTCCGCCGGACGATCACCTCCTCTGCTGAGATTGGCCTATTGGCAAGTCGTCCATGGTCTCCTCCTTCTTCTTCTGTCATCAGGCCTCCATCGCCTGGTTGCAGCACTGCTGGAGGAAAGGGATAAAGGAGGAGGAAGAGGTGGTCGAGGGTAATGATCTCCCTCACGTTGCCTTTAGATCAGAGGAGTTGGTTGGATGTTGGTAGCACGGTGGATCCAAAGACCTCACTGACCTCGACGGCTTTGGCATGGGATGGGTAGGGATTCATCGGCAAGGGGAAGCACCAAAGAGTGGCGAGGGAAGGCAGAAGATCTTATCCCACCAATAATGAACACACCGTGAGAGGGTTTCATAAGATTCGTAGATGGTCGAGAGGATGATAGACGTGGTCAAAGACACTGTGAGAAGCCCACGATTTGGTAGTCAAGCCGGTAGATCACAGCCTTATCCGGTGGCTGCTCTGCAAGAAATGGAGGTGGAAGACCAGACTTCCACTCATGTGTTGCGTTGGTAGATGCTTAGATCAACCAATTAGTTCCCAAAACTCTGATGGGTGTGTCGACACATACAACAGCCAGACCATGCTCTAGAGACATACGACCATAGTCCATGATATCTCATTGGTCAATTATCCAATAATTCAAACCTAAATATATTTACGTAGGAGGAACTATGTATATGGGTTCTTATTATCACAAAGTAGCTTATATCCAAGTTTGAGAATACAAGTTTCTGTAAGGTAGTAGGGAACTGCTCTATTTACAGGATTTATTATTTATCCATGCAAATAAATTCTTCAAACAACCTCATAAGTAGGTGTATTAGTTTAGTTCAAATAATTTTAAGATCTTGATCCTACAAGTCTAAAAATACTTATTATCATGATAATAATACCTCAAAGATCATGAATATATCACTTGAGTCCATTGATACTAATAAATGGGTCCCTTGGACTCATAAGTTCACAAAACCATCAACTAAACTTATTCATCATACTTGAACTCAATTAATGTTCTAATCATCAATTGCATATCTAGTTACACTTTTTGAGTGAAAATAGTCAATAATTAAATAACCAATTCATCCATCTGCTTCTACTAGCATTATAGTTATACTTATGGGTTAAAAGAGTCCATTGTTGAATAAAGGTCACCCTAAATTGGGGTTTAACCAACCAGGATTATTCTTGGACCTCAAATATTGAATTGGTTATGGAAACCCTAAAAATCAGGTCATCACATTCACCCCACCTTATTAGAATTTCGTCCTCGAAATTCAACTAGTTTCACAATCATGGTTATATTAAAAAGTTCAATTTCATATACATCTTCATTGCTTAGGTTCTAAGACCACCATAGTTGCATGCACTCTAAGTTGTCAGCTTAGGGTCTAGAGATTCTTGGGTGTGTTCACCCCACCTTATAAATATGTGGAAGCATCACTTAAAGTCTTAGCCATAACATGAAATTATTATATCTTAGGATTACATCACCCCTAAGAATACAGGTTTTGTTCATACTTTTAAAGTTCAAGAGGAATTCATTTATATGCCATGATATTCAGATCGTTCAAATCTAACATCATTAATATCTTACAATGATTTCAGCATTAGAGGAGATTTATCTTCATCCTTGATATTAGAATTTTTCTACTTAAGAAGGGCTAACGTAACATGCTTGACCATTAGGGTTTCACCCTATGGTGTGATATTCATACTCAACTTAGAAGCATACATTGAGAAAGATCAAAGTTACGAACTATATTTTTGATCACATATCCTATGATCCAAAAATATCTTTATATCAAGTTCATGAGTTCAAATCTTTATGTCTTACATGTATTATGTGAAGGGAAAAAAGAGAGAATATACTAAGTTTATCCCATGATCTCAACATCATATCTTTCATGTTTCATATGAAGGGGAAGACAATATTTTAAAGTCAAACTTATCATGATTTCAATCTTGGGTACTACATGTATGGTATAGGGGGGAAATATAGAATAGGTCAAGCTTATATGAGTGACTCCTCATATATAAATCATCTATAAAGCCCAAGTGAGGTTTCTATCATCATATATTAAGAAGGAGAAGAAGAAGGGAGAACATGTATGTTGAGTATCTTTTGCACAAAGCATCATACCCTCATAACTAGAGTTCACATATTACCTCACTTGCAACTAATGATATGATTCACAAAATATGTCACTCCAGCTAGGACATAACTCAGCCAAAGGATTGACTTTATCATATGGATCATCTACCCATCCTTTTCTTTTACCCAATTCTCATATATAGATTTGAATCATGCATAAGGACACAACTCATCTACTCAGGAGTAACCTAGCTTAAGACACATCATATCACATATATCTCATATTTTCATATATTGTAGGGTAGGTCCTATGACCCTCTCCTTGTGGATCTCACCCTCTCTGGAGTTCACCACGTATCTTGTCCTAACATTTGGGGTCCTCCTTTGTAAAAGAACTTGAGGCTCATGCATATTCAACCTTATTTTAACTTAGCTCATCTTAAATAAGAAAAGAGGATGCACATTCATCATCAGGACTTAGCTTAGATTCTTCAAAATTGGATTCTGGTCATATATAACTTAAATCCTTATAAAGCAACTTATATCATTAGAGGCAGAACTTAAATAAGATCATCCATGCTTATATCAACTACCATTATATCATATACACTATGTATCACATATATTTATACGGCTCTAGACATCTAATCTAGACTACTCTCTCTCTTCTAGACTGATGTCACTCCCTTTCACTTAGGTTGCATGAACACTAACTACTCTCCAGTGTGAGGGACACATTTTCATATTTACATATATATAATAAAATATTATATAGTTTTTCTCCGAGAAAGAAGACGTCAGAGAAAACTGTCGTGGCTCGATCTGATTGGAAAACAAAGCCAAATCAGCAAAACCGAGTGTCCCACACACAGTAGATAGTTTAGTGTCATGTACCCTAGTGAAATGGTGAGAATAAGATGTAGACTAGTGTAGCTACCCAATACATATGAGCTCTATATGGAAAGGGTATCAGACACTTGTCTAAACCTAGTTCTCGAACATCTAGGTTCTAACCTAGAGGCTAAGTCAAACCTTATTCCTATAGAACAACTTACTAAGTTTCTAGGGTTTAAAGTGAAAGGTGAAATTATGTTTAATGTTTCATGGTGAGCAATTGTCAGGCGTAGCTATTGTTCATGCTCTGATACCAACTGTAACATCCTCGGATTTTGTCTTCTCATCTCCATGGGGTTTTGAGAAGGTGAAAATCCGGGGATGTTACATTGCTGATGTGGGACAAGAATGTGAATTCTTTTACTTTGCGACAGCTTAAGAAACATGGGGAGAACTACTTGATACATGATCTTGAGATTGCAATAGTGGTTCATGCCCTGAAGATTTGGAGGCACTATCTATATGGAGAGAAGTTTCAAATCTTCACCGACCATAAGAACCTTCAATATATCTTCTCAAAGCAGAAGCTATACTTGAGAGGAGAGGGATGGAGGTGATCAAAGACTATGATTTCTCAATAGACTTCTATCCAGGGAAGGTGAATGTGGTGGCTAATGTTTTGAATGGGAAATCATCTTTGTCATCTTCTGTAGACATGGCACGATTACATTCTATGGTGTGTCACAAGCGGGACATGTTAGTGTTGCTTCTCCAAATGAATGTATGGTTGGAAGTATCTCTATTGGTGGGGTTGTTAGCACAGTTGTAGGTGAAGACTACATTGATACATCATATTAGAGACACTTAGAAGAGTGATATTGTGATACATACCATCAGGGCAGAGTTTGGAAGCAAGAAGTATGATGTCTTTCATGAGTCAGAGGATGGGACAGTTTTCTTTCACAAAGTAACAGTGGTTTAAGATGTTGAGGGCCTAAGGAATATGGTACTTGAGGATGCTCATTCCTCAATGTACAAGATGCATCCTGGAAGTACAAATATGTACCACAATTTGAAGGATTTGTTCTGGTGGCTAGGTCTAAAGCATGATGTGGCAGAGTTTGTTGTTAATTTTCGAGTTTGTCAACAGGTCAAGGCTAAGCATTAGAAACCTAAAGGGATGTTACAACCTTGGTAGATACCGTAGTGTAAATTGGATCATATCACCATGTACTTTATACTTGGTCTTCTAAGGACAATCAAGGGTCATGATTCCATTTGGGTGATGGTTGATAGGTTGACTAAGTTAACTCACTTCCTTCTAATCAAGACAACATATATAATAGAGAAGTTAGCACATATATATGTTGATCAGATAGTTTATTTGCATGGTATTCTAGTTACCATAGTGTATGACATAGATCCATAGTTTACTAGTCAATTTTGGGAACGTCTGCATACATATGTGGGGACACAACTGAGGTTTAGTATATCTTTCCACCCACATACAGATGGTCAGTAAGTAAGGATCATTCAAATTTTGGAGGATCTTTTGAGCGCACCTGTTCTGTAGTTTCTTGGCAGTTGGGATGTACATCTGAGTTTGATAGTGTTTGCCTACAACAATATTTATCAAAGAAGAATAGATATGGCACCGTAAGAAGCATTTTATGGGAACATTTTCGATCACCTCTTTGTTGGTATGATACATGTGAATATCAGCTTTTGGGTCCTGAGTTAGTACAACAGACTATTCAGAAGATCAAGGTGATACAATAGTAGTTGAAGGTAGCAAGAAGAAGTCTTATGTCGATAATTGTTGCATACTGTTGGAGTTCCAAGTTGGAGACCATGTATACCTTAAGGTTTCCCCTTATAAAGGTGTGTTGAGGTTTGGTAAGAAGGGTGAGTTGGCTCTAAGGTATATGGGATCATACCCTATCTTGGCACGTGTTCGAAAGGTGGCATACAAGTTGGAGTTGTCGCCTGAGTTGTATAGGTTTCTTGATGTCTTCCATGTCTCCATGTGGAGGAAGTGTCACCCTAATACAGAGCAGACATTGCAGCCAGTGGAGGTTGAGTTGGAGGAGGACGTGTTGTATGTTGAGGGTCCTGTGTTGATCATGGATAGGAGAGTGAAGAAGTTGAAGAATAAGGATATATCCTTAGTGAAGGTGTTGTGTCATCACCGAGGTGTGGAGGAATCCATGTGGGAGTTATAGGATGAGATGCATAGGAAGTACATGACTATGTTTGTGTAGGATTTCGGGGGTGGAATCCTTGCTAGGGGTTTATGATTGTAAGACCCCCTGACCTTGCTTTATGGTTGAATGTGATTTCTTATCATGTGGATGCTTAAAACCTTAATTAAACCCTAAGATGTGCTTTTATATCATGTGACAAGCTTAAGTTTCAAGTTTGGTCCAGTTTGGACACTATCTAGGTAAGTTTTGCAAATATATGCTTATTTTGGGCATTTATGCAATTTACCCATATCTAGGGTTTTCTTGCTATTTTCACATGATTTTTGTGCCTCACATGTTTTCATATCATGCTTGGTATATTTGTGCTTTGGGGCACCTTGTTACAGCTTGGTTTGAGTGGTGACATCTAGCCACATGTTGAGATTTAGGTTTACCCTCATGGATACCCTAACTCACATGGATGACCTTGGATGTTGAGCCACCTACTGTTAGCGGTCGCCAAAGTTTTATGTGGACATTGGGTGTTGTCTATCAATGAGATCTTGACTCATCATGGTTTCCAACATTCCTAGGGTTGGCAGTCGATGAGAACTCTGACTCATCTTGGTCACTAAGAATCCTATGTGGTCGCTAGGTTTTTCGATCTATGTGCTCGCTAAGAATTTCTATGTAGTCGCTATGATTTCTGACTCATCTTGGTCGATGCATTTTCTTGTTGTTGTTAACCTGGTTGCATGTGTGAGATGCTTGCATGGGTGACATGCTTTAACCTTGGACACATGGCATGCATAGTTAGACCCCTCTCCTTTCCTCTCTCTCACCTTAAACCTTATATATACCTCCCTCCTAGAATGAAAGTAAGCTACACACCTAGATATCTCTCTCTCTCTTCTTACTTGTGCTTGGATCTCATTCCCCTTTCTTCGTGGAG
>OY856412.1:1166039743-1166097243 GCA_963693085.1 Alisma plantago-aquatica
AAAGGAGTCAAATAGAAGTAGGGAGGAGAAAGGGACAACTTGTCGGATGCTTGCTGGAGATGGGGATGCATGACACTCATGGATCATTGGCATGGACAGAGGTGGCCTTCGTGAGTCTTCACTGTAAAGACCAAGTCTCTACTAAAAATCATGGCAAACAAAAACACCAATGGTGTGGCAGCGGAAGAAATAAAACTTGACTTTATTCAAAATGTATAAAGAGTACATTACAAAAATTTTCCCAAATGGGGTACATCTTTATACAAGAACAAGGATCTAGGTAGAGGAAGACTTAGACTAAGCCAATATTGTCTCCAAACAAAACAACTTAATATATAAAAGCAACTATGATCATGCAAGCTATATGTTCCTTTTCTTCTTGTCCTATCCTTAGCCTTAGGTTCACCAAGCTTCCATGCGCACTCTGATCCTAGCTTGGATGGTTGGGGTCATCCAGCAAGAGAAAGATAAAGGTATGTGTTATTCGAGAGAAATAGGACAATTAAATAATCTAAAGCATTGCAATATAAAAGATTCTCTACATCAAGAGATTTCAAAAGAAATGAGGCAAGTATATGAATAAGAGAGAGAAAACTGCCATAAACAATCACCACAATAATAATCACATAGAATGAATATATTAAGACACAAAGTCATCTCAATGTAGGGTGAGGCACCTACCGGACCTCACCAGTGGCAGGGGGACTAAAACCCCAGTGCCTAAAAAGTGACAGGGGGACTAAAACCCCAGTGCCTAATATATAAAATGGCAGGGGGACTAAAACCCCAGTGCCTAGAAGGAGGACTAAAACCTCAGTGCCCAATGGGTGGTTTGTACTCATGTACACTACATTGTCATTTGGCCTAAAATACATCATGCTTAAAAGTCACTTGGCAGTATTGAGAGATATAAAAGTAACATTTGCATCATAGCATTTGGGAATAAAACCCATGAATAAACCACATAAAGGAGCCAACATAGGCTATAGATAGATTAAATATTTCACATAAGTGAGCCACAAATGCAATTGATTCATCAAAGAAGTAAAATAGCCAAACATGCATTTAGGAGAATAAAAAGGCTAGCACAATAATGATTGTGGGGTTGGAAAAGACCCAACTGAGAGATTAGGATTGTTTGCACAATAATCATTCACATAGATTTCACATTCATCATGGATGTCACATACTAAAATAGGCTTCACATACCTGTTTTAATTAATTACCATCACATTCACCAATCTGATTGTATCACCATTCCATATTTCCCTAGTTACAAACATTACACATGTATTAGGTTACTTAAAGGTACTTTAAGTGTAAAATGTCCATATTTATAAAACATGGACTAAAACTTTAGATTTTGGGTCTGTAAACAGGGCCAAATGATTCCTAATATTTTTCTACTCGATAAAACATATTTATTTACCAAAACCAGAGTTAAAACACTATTATAATCATTTTATAACACTTTATACATTTAAATTGAGGTTTGAATTAATTATCACATTATGTATGGAAAACAGGACTCAAAAACAAGACATTCGGATTCTACATGATTTTATCTTTCCAACGAGTATTTATTTGTATTTTTCTGATAACCGAGCGATTTTCTATGAATTAAACAAAACTGACCAATTAATTGCTAAATTGGTCAAAAAAACAAGGTTTCGGATGACGAAACTGCCCCTGGCGAGAGGATCCGGAAAAGAGGGCGCGCGGGGGCAAAACGGTAAAATGCCACCCGAGCTTCTTCAAGCTCGGGCGCAGCCAAGGCGCCGAGGTGTATCTTGGGAACTTGGGCGTTTTTGCGTTTCTCCACAAAAACTGTCGTGCAGGTACTCGAAACGAAGATAATCGAAAGACGAACTCACCTAGCCAATAAATTTCGACGCACGAGCACTCTAGATCCGGGGAGAGGTGCCGCAATCACAGCTGGAAAAACTCCACGTCGTCGGCTACACACGTGATCTCGGATGAAATTGAGGGGATTGATAGGTTGCTAGGTGGCCGACGAAACTGTGTGGGGAGTTATTTATAGGTGTGGATGTGTCCTTTGGCCTAGCCGAGGTGGCCGTGAGAGAGCTTGGTCGGTGCCCCTTGGCATTTCGGATACGCTGCACCTCACTGGATGAGTGACGGCTCAAATGAACTGGGGGGTTGCTACGAACCTGTAGGTGAAGAAAGTACTAGAAAAGATGGAGAAACGAGGGAGAAAGGTGGAGAGGAAGCGAGCCGCGTCCTCCCGGCTACTGTTTTGGTTATCCAAGGTAGAAGACAAAGCGCCTACCATTGGATGGGATCCTCGTCTAACCTGGACCGTTCGATGGTGATCCATGATAGGCCAAGTGCGTGTGACAGTCATTTAAAGGCTGAACTTAGGCTTAAATGATGCTAATGAATGATATATCGATTACTATTATGTCACACTATATTAAAAACTTGTTAAATGTATTTGAAAGGTCAAATGAGCTCCAATTAACCTCAAATTTTAACCCCATGTTTCTAATGACGTCTACATTCATGTTATATAATTAGATTTTCGTTTCACCCAACCTTTGGCCTCCAAAAAATTATTTTGATTATTAAAGCATATATTAATATAATGCTTGGACAAATAATTATGTGTTGCTTTTATAAGCAACCCTTGGTTCCCAAATTCGAGATTTGGAGTCCAAGAGTCCTCCACTCACTAATAGCATGCATTTGCAAGTTTTATTAGCCCATATTAAGTGTGAGGTATGAAGGTGGGTTATTATTCACCATTTTAATTTACACTATATTAAAAGTGTATTAAAATCATTTTGAGGGGTCAAACCAACTCCAAAAGCCACCAAATTTTAACCACATGCTCATATTAAAGTCTAGAACAATCCTATGCAATTATATTCTCGTTTTACTCATAATGTGGCCCTTAACAAATATATTGCTCATTAAAGTGTATATTAATATATTAAAATGAATGAATTATATGAAAAGACTTCTTTTTATGAAACATGTGAGTAAATTTCGAGATATTAAGAACATTAAGATTTCAATAATAATTTATCAATTAAATAACATATTTTCATGAATTAAAATCATATTTTGAGGAGAGAGAAACAATTAAGGTTAATGTTCTCATACATTAACTTAAATACACATTATTGCTAATATATTTCTCCAAAAAGTTCCAAATTAATATTATCTACTTATATCACTCATAAAAATTTATTTTGCACTATTAGCCATTAATAATTATCTTAAGTAGGTTATTTGTGCAAACACCCCTTAACTGTCATAAATGAGGGAAAAGGGTAATTTCAACCTTGAATTGTGCTCAAATTGCACAAAGAGTCCAAAAATGCTTCAAAAGGATGGGAAATTTATGAAAAATGTCCAAATGGACTAGAAGGAAAAGAAAAGCTCAAAAGTGGGTAAATTGCAGGAAAGAGCCTGAGATTTAGTATGTTACATTCACCCTACATCAAAGTTGGCAATGTCTCCTTGGCATTCACAGTGGAAATTGGAGCTCAAAGCTCCTGGTAAGAGTTGTTGTGAGTGTTGGCAGGTGTACCAATAGGTAGTTCCAAGTATTGGGGTGGATGATGCACATGATTTTACAACTAATACATGGCATAATTTAGGCATGTTTCCATAGTAAATTCATCTTTATCCACATATTTTATGCATATTTTGTCTAAATATCATGTAATAACTCTTATGCATCCATCTATCATTTTTTAATACATTTGGTTTGAAATTACTATATTTTATTATAGTATGATGCATTGTCTGCTTTATAGCAAACAAATAAAGTACAGTTGGACCAAGTCCGTACCATTCACATCACAATCAGTATCACAGATACGGATAAAAAGAGGCTTTCATCACAGAGTCATCTCGGTAGCACCAAGATGAGGCTCAATACCACCAAAATGTTGATTTGGTGCCACCAGCGGTCATACCTGTGGCAACAACGTCCGAACAAAATGTCATTAACTAAGTGGAAGTGATCATTAGCAGTAGATTACTGAAAATCACTAAAAATTAAAACCATTTACAAAGAGATCCATACACTGGAAAACTCTTTCAAGAAGAACCAAAGTAATTCAATGACATTCTGGTTCACAAGTACATATCTTATACCATTCCTTCTCGAGGATTACAAGCATCAACTACCCTATTTAAAACTATACACATGAAGCATAAAAACATTAAGACATCAAGCCAAAATCTCAGATCGATTCATTCAAAGTACCAACTACTAACTCCGAGGACCTGAGAGTACAGAGATGGCACATAGGACTTTCTATACAAAACTTGACAGCCAGTGCCTCCACCTGGGATATCACTACTGTCCCAGTTGTTGCTATTTCTCTTTCCCTATTATGGGGTTCTTGTTTCTTCTTCTGCATTTACCTAAAAATTTGGATCCCACGGGGGTGAGACAATTGAAATTGTCCCAACGAGAGATATAACTCTCTGCCAAAAACATTATATTGCAGATAAATAGTAATAAACTGAGCAGGAGTTCTTTTATATTAGCAGCAGTATTAATCATTATATGATAAGAATAGGATATTCTCCTTTCTTAAGGAGGACTTTGCATCTACCCATGGTAGATTTATACATCATCTATCTACTATCCAAGGAATGCAAGGAATCATAAATACATCATCTATCAACTACAGATGCATAAAGAAATGTAACATCAGCCAATCATTTTCGTATTCAATCCTTAAGAAAACATGATATATGGCTAATTACATTTTACAATCACAGTTATGCCTTGAGGAGATGAGGTATACCGCTCATACTCCAACCGACCATTGCGAAGTCGAAATCGGTGCCATACAAGGTCAATGGAAGAGCCGGAATCCAAGACCCCAACCTTCTCGGTCAGTACGAGATTATATGGCAGAGACATCATGTGTCAAACTGCAAATAGCTTGCCAAGATATATTGGCATCTTTTCTATAGAGTTATAGCCCACATCATATACTCTCTTCAGGATATGGCCCATAGCCAATGTCTAGTATTGTGGAGTTATGGCCCATAGCCATACTCTTTTCAGGATATGGCCTGTAGCCAATGCCTGGTATTATGGAGTTATGGCCCATAGACATACTCTTATTGGGATATGGTCTGTAACCATTCCTGCGCATAGGATATGGCTCGTAGTCATTCCTATGAGGTTTAAGGATATATTCACCCATTACCCCCACATATTCAAAAATATGCGGCTTCTGGGTTATGCTGCGGAGCAACCCGTTCACCATTCAGCAATTTCTGACGCTGATGGATCTATGGCCAAGGCACTACATGATGAGATTTCACTTGTTTAATTATGTGTATTACCATATTCTTTTAGCATCAGTCAAGTTTCAAACAAGAATCATTATAACAGATGCAACACATAAAGGTATAATACATCTATCAAGTACTTTTCAAAACTTTATTAAACATTGGGATCTCAATCCCTTGTCACATCATGGGCATTATCATCCCTTAACATCTCATCATCATGATTATGGAATATGGGTATTCAAACCCTTAGTTCATCAACGAACACTTGTTACCACTTATCAAGTAACTAATACCTTCAGGTCATCTGACCAAGGTAAACATGATACTTGCTACACAAGCATCTCATATGGCTCACAAGGCCCATAAAGCATTTAAATAATTAACACATCATAGCTCATACCTGGCTATCCTCATCATCTCATGATTACATGCATGATCATTACATGATAACAGTTATATCAATTACATATCAGCACTATGCAATGGAAGAGTAGCATTACTATTCTCTTATTTAGGTTTAGGATTTCTCATACATATCATCACCCTTCATTAGGGTTAGGGTTTTCATTGACTAACATTTAGGTTCTCAAGATCATATTATTAATGATCAAGGCCTAATTCATTGCTTCACACATCTAGGAGCCACATTGATAACATAAATATTCAATCATACTCATCTTTTATCAATAATTGAATTATCAACACTAGATATGAGTTCCTTTCTCATATTTGCCAAAATATGATTACATCATACTTTATTGGCTTAGCTTAACCTTTTCTTAAGGTATGTTGTCCTACACTTATCAAAGTGCATTTCATCTCAATGTATCAATTGACATAGCATACTTCATGTGTTACTCATCCAAGTATATTGGATTTAGAATACATCAAGGTGTATAAATTTTGAGGTGTTGGATGTGATATCTACCATGTCTTGATGTATCACTTCCCTCATCACATTTATCTTAAGTTCATCAACTTATCTTGTATTAGGTTATCTTCCATCCTAATACTTTATGCACCAGTTCATCATATTTATCATGTAATGTATTGGTCATAAGTCACTTATTTGAAATATGCAACCATTATCAATGATATGGACTTATCTCAGGTTAAGGTATTATTAATGTAAGTTCATCCATTAAAAACCACTTTAGGTGTTTCACTTATCAATATATTAGACACTATTCCATTATTAGGGATAAGTTTTCCCATCTTATCAATTAGGGTTTTCATAATATCTTCCTATATTAGGGTTTCACATAAAATCATTCTATATCAGGGTTTCACATGACATCACCCTAGGATAGGGTTAGACCATTACCCTAGATTAGGGTTACACTATTACCATAGATTAGGGTTACACTATTACCCTAGATTAGGGTTTCACTTAACATTTCCCTAAATTAGGGTTAGGGCTCATTAACCTTTTCAATTAGACTTTCATGATCTCTTTATCAAGGATCATACCCTATATATATATATATATATATATTCATGTTGGAAGAGTTGAGGATCTACTACTACATGATTATCACTCATGTATATGTTCCACTCTCTCATCCTCTCTAGGAGGTTAATTACTTTAATCTTGATTAGATTGAATCAACTTGAATGAAGAGTTGACATAGTGTATTAGGCCATTGCCTCCATGAGCATCAAAGGTTAATCACTATAAAGGTACTAATCACCTAAGTACATTAGAGGTACAACCACTGATTTTAACTTTGATATATGCCATTAACAATCAAGGGGTTAATTGGTACTTTCTTGAATTGAATCAATTAGACTTTCAAACGGTCTTGAAGTACCTTGACCTTCAAACAGTCTTCAAGTACCTTAACCTTCAAATGGTCTTGGTTCAAGTGTAACTTAATCAACCCATTCGGTCTTGAAACTAAATCAACCCATTCGGTCTTGAAACCGAATCAACCATTCGATCTTGAGACTGATTTCATTCATTCGGTCTTCAAACTGAATCAACCATTCGATCTTGAGACTGATTTCATTCATTCGGTCTTGAAACCGAATCAACCTATAACACCCAGGCCCACTGCCCAAGGCTCTAGTAGAGTTTTAGGAATGACGACTGTCCCCACAGACCACCATTAGCCTTAACTACGTGCTTTGTCCTCACTCACGCACATGCCAGGATCAACTTCCCGACAGGTCACCCATCCCAGTACTACTCCAAGCTGAGCACGCTTAACTATGGAGTTCTTAGTGATGAGCTCCCAGAAAAGGAGGTTCACCTTGGTGATATGGGTAGTCCAATCATTCCTTATAATATCATTATATCTGAGGCCTCAAATCCTAGGACGTTACACAACCATTCAATCTTGAGACAAATTTCATTCATTCGGTCTTGAAACTGAATGCTCATCAATTGTTTTGAAACTGAATGGACAATCCAACATTGAGATCGATTGAACCTCAAATTGTTTGAGACCGTTTGATCCCAAATTGTCAACACCTCCATATGGTCAACACCTTCATTCGGTCAATACTTTCATTCGGTCAACACTTTCATTTGGTCAACACTTTCATTCAGTCAACCTATTCAAACAGTTTGAAATCATTTCAACATCAATTAGAGTTCTGAACTCAATTGAATTAGGGTTTAAAATTAAGGGTCCATCGATTGTTAAATCCTTTTTATATTAATCATTTGTAACCATTGAATCTTCATCCAATCATAGCATCACTTGAACACAAGCGGTCTTGAGCCCCTTATGACCCCAAACAGTCTTGAGACCGTTTGCTCTCAAATGGTCTTGAGACTGTTTGGTGTCAAACGGTCTTGAGACCGTTTGATCACCAAAAAGCAAAACTATTTGCACATTTTTTATGTTGAGGTGTGTGATTAAGATGGCAACATCATCTTCAAGCTTCAAACCTTCGAATTCAGTTGTGATTCTTATGGTGATTTCAACAATTAATCAAAAGGAAATCGAGAAAGAATAAAGGTTCGACACATAGTGAATAAATTGCAAGCAATAATGACATTTAAGGGTTCAAGTTATATAACCCATCTTCAAAGCTGAATCCAAGATTTAAGCTTCACGTCCTCAATGGTGAATGAAGCTCTCTCAACTGTCCAAGGCTCGTTCTCAAGTCTTTGAGTGAAATGAATGGCCAAGGTTGAAGATTGAATGAAGAAAAGAAGAAATTAAGCATTAAAATTCGATTTCCACCATGAAATCAAGGTTGAAGATGACTATGGAGTTTACCTAAAGGTTGGGGCACGTACTCCTATTTCTCCTAAACTCCCTTGTGTTCAACCAAAGCAAGGAAAGAAAGAAGGGTCAAAAAATCCTTTCATTTGAGTTGGAAATGAGATGTTTATAAGGGAATTTCAATGAGAGAGAAAGTAATAAATAATTCCTTCAACTCACAAAATTTATGACACATACTCCCCTCAATCCCTTGCATACGAATCCATCTACCCCACCTTGTAATTCCTCTTCATTATCCATGAATTAAAAGAAAGCAAATTAAGCACCTTAATCAATATAATAATATCCAAAATTGAGTGGATATTACTTTTTAGTTAACTAATGTGAGTGGGCTTTCCACTCACTTCAGATATTTTGTGGCCTTTTCAAGGCACAATAATGTTCACACTTGTGCAAATTCAACCATCTTATTTTTGGTTGAAGGGCACTTCCATTAAAATATTTATTTTTGCATTAAATTGAATTAGGGTTTCAATTATGCTTAAATCTTGATTATTTTAATATCAGGATTCTCTCTCCTCCAAAGTGATTCAAATGAGACGCCCCTCTAATTTTCTTGTCTCTAATTGATACCAAGAAATATTAGGGACTCTCTAGAAGTGGTATTTTGCATATTGAAC
The DNA here is from genome assembly GCA_963693085.1 of Alisma plantago-aquatica. NCBI lineage: Eukaryota > Viridiplantae > Streptophyta > Magnoliopsida > Alismatales > Alismataceae > Alisma > Alisma plantago-aquatica. Next base: position 1,166,048,889 of record OY856412.1, read on the forward strand.
TCGAGGTTTTAGGTAAATTGCACATTACACCAAAACTAGGTTTTAATGCACAAACATTGCTTAACAAGCTCTTTCTTGGTGCTCAGGCTACCACAAGTCATACATCTGCATCATTTTCATTCTTATGATGATTCAACATTTGAGGAACATTTTATAATGTAATATTTTCAAGTTAACCCCTCAACTTGGGTAATTTTCACTTTAGTCCAAAACAAGTAAAACATTGTTTCAACATTATTCAAAAAGGACTAAAATTGAAACATAAGTCCCTCTTGAGCCTTAATTACTTTTCAAAAGATAAGGACAAGAATATAAATGACTTACTTAAGCAAAACCTCTAGGATTAAGCCTTAACCCAGGTAAGGGATGTTACAATTATAAACTCCTAACAAGGATTTCGTCCCTGAAATCCCAGGTAAAGAGAGACAAACATTATTTATTAATCATATCATCAAGTCTCCACATAACATCTTAATGTCATGGAGATGCCATAGAACTTTTATCAACACACAGTTCTTCCACACAAGGTTATCATAGAATCAGTTACACAGGACGCATACTCCACTGTGCAGGTAGCATTTTTCTTTGTTAGAGATACATTATATATACCTCATTCTATTCAGGTGTCAAACCTTACTGATTTATCACCTTTCTCAATTTTTAACTTTATGTGAAATGATTCTTGGTTCTGGGGAGTCTCCCATACTCCTCATATAGTTTAGCATTTCACTTCCAAGGAAAGACCAGAGTTATATTCTGTAATAAGGGGAGGTTACCTATCAATTAAGAACTTGTCTTAGAGGTATCTTAAAGAATTATTTTTTAGCTTGATAAGATTTTCACACAACGATTTTTACAATTATTCCTTCAATTAATACATTCTTGTCGATGTTATGTTTATGTAGAGCATAAACCCCTAATATGTGATGTCCATACTATTTTATATAACTAGGCTGATTTCACAGTTGGCCATTCCAGGTAACCAACATTAATCATCTAATTAGGAGTTATACTTTTACTTTTCCATACCACCTGGTATTTCATAGATACCAGGATTCCTTACTTTGATATCCATCACATGTGTCAAAAACACATCACATCCTCATAATTCTTTCATCTTGGGACATTACTTGTTACACATATCTTTATCTTGGAACCAAAGTCCAAGATGAACTGATACTTTTCTAAGTATCCATTATTGGATTATTTCTAATCCATGCACATCAAGTGTCATAGTACTCACTTGATTGCCATGTTCTTAAAAGGAGAGAGCACAATAAACATATTTTTCTTATCACCCCATCATTACCTATCACCCCATCATTACCCGGGGTTGTTTATTAAAGAGAAGAGATTATCATCCTCCCTAATTATTATATGAACTTTCAACTGTTCATGGGTTATTGACTCTTGTTTCATCCTAGGTTCCTTGCCATCATCATAGGAATTATAAGGATAGTTACATGTCATTACTCATTCCCTTGCTATTGTCTAACATATTTATGAACATTTTGTGATTTTATCACATTTCCCATTTCCATATCATAGGAAAAGATCTTTACTATACAAATAGACTGTATCGAATAGGGATCACCTCTCTTGTCCTCATTCTCATCTTATGAGGATTATACTCTTCATTTCCTCATATACACATATTGATCTGAGATCATCTTAGATTCCATTTTATTGCACTTAGGATGTGATATAAATGTCCATACCATATTTCCAGTTTCATTATACTCATTAGATTGTCTCAAAATGACTACTTGATCAGGGTAATCAGAAAGATGACAATCTAGGAGTTCCATACTCACCTTATCTTCAATAGTTGAATACATGGGCAAGGTATACAAATATTGAGTGATTAGGTTGTATGCACTTTGTGTACTATCATATTCCTTACTTTTCATATCATTATATACATAGGATTTAATATACCTGGATTTTCACCAAGCATTACTTCTATATGTTATCCTCTTTCACAGATAAGAGTGATAATAGAGCATTTTAAAAGAATACTGAACAAAATATAAATCCTCATCTTCTTTGTGTCCTCATAGGACTAATTGAGGGAAGCTCGACAATAACTACTTTTTCACTTTTAACTCATAAAATTATAAAATGATATATCAAAATGATATTATTTCATCTGACCTGTTTTTGACTCATGGATTGGTCACTGCCTCAGGCTGATTCTTTTCATAGAATCTTGCCATTGTTGGTTGTCGACTACGCTTTCGGTTATTGTATGCAGATGAGCCAGCTTGGGATGCATGTCTACGTCCTCGGGTGCCACTACTAGACCACTGCCTATGAGAGTCCTGCTGACTCTGTCTTGGTGGCTGGGTTACACTCACATCTCTAGCCCAACAATCTTTCATCAAATGTCCCATCTTCCCACATTTATAACAGTTCCTGTTCTCCCACTGTGGCATAGATGGTCCTTTACCCCTTCTGGGTAGCCATTGCCTCGGTGTATTAGACATTGGTTGTGCTAGTGGTACCAAAAATTTTCCCTTTTTGGAACTACTAGGCCTCTGTTCCTGGGTTTGGTTAGGCCTCTTCTTGATTCTCTCTTCCTTATTCTTTGCTGGATAGTTTTTTTCTAAAATGTCCAAGCTTCCCACACCTATGGCAGATTCTGCTTTTGTGTTGTAACCTATTTCTTCTAACATTTTCTTCGACATGCTGATGTTGATTAAGAATCCAGTTGGAGTCCAAAACTTCATCATTGGGGGTTGGTAATCTGGGTTGTATTACTAATGCACGGTCTACTATATGCATCATAGTTGTCCTAAATTTCCCAAACAAAGCATGTAAAGATGGGCTCTCTATCTCTACTTGGACAAACTGAGGATATTCAGATATTGGTTCCTTCCTAGTATGGTCCCTTGCACCTCTTCCTGGTGCAGCAATGCTACTTTTGGCAGTATGTTCTTCGTGTGATCCAGACATCTTTAAGTTCTTCTTATCCTATATGAGCAGAAGACACTATCAGATACACTAGAAGACACTAGAACAGACTCAACAACCTTAATCCTATGTCTCTGTAGACTCAGCGAACCTAGAGCTTTGATACCACTAAATTGTGGCAACAACGTCCGAACAAAATGTCATTAACTAAGCAGAAGTGATCATTAGCAGCGGATTACTGAAAATCACTAAAAATTAAAACCATTTACAAAGAGATCCATACACTAGAAAACTCTTTCAAGAAGAACCAAAGTAATTCAATTACATTCTGATTCACAAGTACATATCTTATACCATTCCTTCTCAAGGATTACAAGCATCAACTACCCTGTTTAAAACTATACACAGGCAGCATAAAAACATTAAGGCATCAAGCCAAAATCTCAGATCGATTCATTCAAAGTACCAACTACTAACTCTGAGGACCTGAGAGTACAGAGATGACACATAGGACTTTCTATACAAAACTTGACAGCCAGTGCCTCCACTTGGGATATCACTTTTGTCCCTGTTGTTGCTGCTACTCTTTCCCTGTTATGGGGTTCTTGTTTCTTCTTCTGTGTTTACCTAAAAAGTTGGATCCCACGGGGGTGAGACAATTGAAAATTGTCCAAGCGAGAGATATAACTCTCCGCCAGAAACACTATTATTGCAGATAAATAGTAATAAACTGAGCAGGAGTTCTTTTATATTAGCAGCAGTATTAATCATTATATGATCAGAATAGGATAATCTCCTTTCTCAAGGAGAACTTTGCATCTACCCATGGTAGATTTATACATCATCTATATACTTTGCAAGGAATGCAAGGAATCATAAATATATCATCTATCAACTACAGATGCACAAAGAAATGTAACATCAGCCAATCATTTTCATATTCAATCCTTAAGCAAACATGCTATACGGCTAATTACATTTTTCAATCACACTTATTCCCTGAGGAGATGAGGTATACCGCACATACTCCAACCGACCATTGTGAAGTTGAAATCAATGCCATACAAGGTCAATGGAAGAGCTGGAATCCAAGACCTCAACCTTCTCAGTCAGTACGACATTATATGGTAGAGACATCATGTGTCAAACTACAAATAGCTTGCCAAGGTATATTGGAATCTTTTCTATAGAGGTATAGTTTGTAGCATATACTCTCTTCAGTATATGGCACATAGCCAATGCCTAGTATTGTGGAGTTATGGCCCATAGTCATACTCTTTTCAGGATATGGCCCGTAGCCAATGCCTGGTATTATGGAGTTATGGCCCATAGCCATACTCTTATTGGGATATGGTCCGTAACCATTCTTGTGCATAGGATATGTCCCGTAGTCATTCCTATGACGTGTAAGGAAATATTCACCCATTACCCCCCACATATTCAAAAATATGCGGCTTATGGGTTATGCCGCGGAGCAACCCATTTCACCATTCAGCAATTTCTGGCGTTGATGGATCTATGGCCAGGGCACTACATGATGAGATTTCACTTGTTTAATTATGTGTATTACCATATTCTTTTAGCATCAGTCAAGTTTCAAACAAGAATCATTATAACAGATGCTACACAGAAAGGTATAATACATCTATCAAGTACTTTTCAAAACTTTATTAAACATTGGGATCTCAATCCCTTGTCACATCATGGGCATTCTCATCCCTTAACATCTCATCATCATGATTATATAATATAGGTATTCAAACCCTTAGTTCATCAAAGAACACTTGTTACCACTTATCAAGTAACTAATACCTTCAGGTCATCTGACCAAGGTAAACATGATACTTGCTACACAAGCATCTCATATGGCTCACAAGGCCCATAAAGCATTTAAATAATTAACACATCATAGCTCATACCTGGCTATGATCATCATCTCATGATTACATGCATGATCATTACATGATAACAGTTATATCAATTACATATCAGCACTATGCAATGTAAGAGTAGCATCGCTATTCTCCTATTTAGGTTTAGGATTTCTCTTACATATCAGCACCCTTCATTAGGGTTAGGGTACTCATTTACTAACCATTTAGGTTCTCAAGATCATATTATTAATGATCAAGCCCTAATTCATTGCTTCACATAGCTAGGAGCCACATTGATAACATAAATATTCAATCATACTCATCCTTTATCAATAATTGAATTATCAACACAAGATATGAGTTACTTTCTCATATTTGCCAAAATATGATTACATCATACTTTATTAGCTTAGATTAACCTTTTCTTAAGGTATGTTGTCCTACACTTATCAAAATGAATTTCATCTCAATGTATCAATTAACATAGCATACTTCATGTGTTACTCATCCAAGTATATTGGATTTAGAATACATCAAAGTGTATAAATTTTGAGGTGTTGGATGTGATATCTACCATGTCTTGATGTATCACTTCCCTCATCACCTTTATCTTAAGTTCATCAACTTATCATGTATTAGGGTATCTTCCATCCTAATACTTTATGCACCAGCTCATCATATTTATCATGTAATGTATTGGTCATAAGTTACTTATTTGAAATATGCAACCATTATCAATCATATGAACTTATCTCAGGTTAAGGTATTATTAATGTAAGGTCATCCATTAACAACCACTTTAGGTGTTTCACTTATCAATATATTAGTCACTATTACATTATTAGGGATAAGTTTTCCCATATTATTAATTAGGGTTTTCATAACATCACCCTATATTAGGGTTTCACATAACATCATTCTATATTAGGGTTTCACATGACATCACCCTAGGTTAGGGTTAGACCATTACCCTAGATGAGGGTTACACTATTACCATAGATTAGGGTTACACTATAACCCTAGATTAGGGTTTCACTTAACATTGCCCTAAATTAGGGTTTGGGCACATTAACCTTTTCGATTAGGGTTTCATGATCTCTTTATCAAGGATCATACCCTATATATATATATATATATATATATATATATATATATTCATGTTGGAAGAGTTGAGGCTCCACTACTACATGATTATCATTCATGTATATGTTCCTCTCTCTCATCCTCTCTAGTAGGTTAATTACTTTAATCTTGATTAGATTGAATCAACTTGAATGAAGAGTTGACATAGTGTATTAGGCCATTGCCTCCATGAGCATCAAAGGTTAATCACTCTAAAGGTACTAATAACCTAAGTACATTATAGGTACAACCACTGATTTTAATTTTGATATATGTCATTAACAATCAAGGGGTCAATTGGTACTTTCTTGAATTGAATCAATTAGACCTTCAAACGGTCTTGAAGTACATTGACCTTCAAATGGTCTTGAAGTACCTTGACCTTCAAACGGTCTTGGTTCAAGTGTAACTTAATCAACCCATTCAGTCTTGAAACCGAATCAACCCATTCGGTCTTGAAACCGAATCAACCATTCGATCTTGGGACTGATTTCATTTATTCAGTCTTGAAACTGAATCAACCATTCAATCTTGAGACTGATTTCATTCATTCAGTTTTGAAACCAAATCAACCATTCGATCTTGAGACTGATTTCATTCATTCGGTATTGAAACTGAATCAACCATTCGATTTTGAGACTGATTTCATTCATTCAGTCTTGAAACTGAATCAACCATTCGATCTTGAGATTGATTTCATTCATTCGGTCTTGAAACCGAATGCTCATCAATTGTTTTGAAACTGAATGGACAATCCAACATTGAGATCGATTGAACCTCAAATGGTTTGAGACCATTTGATCCCAAATGGTCAACACTTCCATATGGTCAACACCTTCATTCGGTCAATACTTTCATTCGGTCAACACTTTCATTTGGTCAACCTATTCAAATGGTTTGAAATTGTTTCAACATCAATTAGAGTTTTGAACTCAATTGAATTAGGGTTTAAAATTAAGGGTCCATCGATTGTTAAATCCTTTTTATCTTAATCATTTGTAAGCATTGAATCTTCATCCAATCATAGCATCACTTGACCACAAATGGTCTTGAGCCCCTTATGACCCCAAACGGTCTTGAGACTGTTTGCTCTCAAATGGTCTTGAGACCATTTGCTCTCAAACGGTCTTGAGACCATTTGATCGCCAAAAAGAAAAACCGTTTGCACATGTTCTATGTTGACGTGTGTGCCTAAGATGACATCATCATCTTCAAGCTTCAAACCTTCGAATTCATTTGTGATTCTTATGGTGATTTCAACAATTAATCAAAAGGAAATCGAGAAAGAATAAAGGTTCGACACATAGTGAATAAATTGCAAGCAATAATGACATTTAAGGGTTCAAGTTATATAACCCACCTTCAAAGCTGAATCCAAGCTTCAAGCTTCACGTCCTCAATGGTGAATGAATCTCTCTCAACTGTCCAAGGCCCGTTCTCAAGTCTTTGAGTGAAATGAATGGCCAAGGTTGAAGATTGAATGAAGAAAAGAAGAAATTAAGCATTGAAATTCGATTTCCACCATGAAATCAAGGTTGAAGATGACTATGGAGCTTAACTACAGGTTGGGGCACGTCATCTTGTAGCTCCTAAACTCGATTGTGTTCAACCAAAGCAAGGAAAGAAAGAAGGGTCGAAAAAGCCTTTCATTTGAGTTGGAAATGAGATGTTTATAAGGGAATTTCAATGAGAGAGAAAGTAATAAATAATTCCTTCAACTCCCAAAATTGATGCCACATACTCCCCTCCATCCCTTGCATACGAATCCATCTCCCCCACCTTGTAATTCCTCTTCATTATCCATGAATTAAAAGAAAGCAAATTAAGCACCTTAATCAATATAATAATAATATCCAAAATTGAGTGGATATTACTTTTTAGTTAACTAATGTGAGTGGGCTCTCCACTCACTTTAGATATTTCGTGGCCTTTGCAAGGAACAAGAACGTTCAAACTTTTGCAAATTCAACCATCTTATTTTTGGTTGAAGGGCACTTCCATTAATATATTTATTTTTGCATTAAATTGAATTAGGGATTCAAATATGCTTAAATCTTGATTATTTTAATATCAAGATTCTCTCTCCTCCAATGTGATTCAAATGAGATTCCCCTCTGATTTTCTTGTCTCTAATTGATACAAATAAATATTAGGGACTCTCTAAAAGTGGTATTTTTCATATTGAACCCTAGGTTTGGGGTAAATTGCACATTACACCAAAACTAGGTTTTAATGCACAAACATTGCTTAACAAGCTCTTTCTTGGTGCTCAGGCTACCACAAGCCATAACTCTACATAGTTTTCATTATTATGATGCTTCAACATTTGAGGAACATTTTATCATGTAATATTTGCAAGTTAACCCCTCAACTTGGGTAATTTGCACTTTAATCCAAAATAAGTAAAACATTGTTTCAACATTATTCAAAAAGGACTAAAATTGAAACATAAGTCCCTCTTGAGCCTTAATTACTTTTCAAAAGATAAGGACAAGAATATAAATGACTTACTTAAGCAAAACTTCTAGGATTAAGCCTTAACCCAGATCAGGGATGTTACAATACCAGTGGCTCCATGAGGAAGGACCAAAAACCTCGGTAGAATCTTGGTACCACGAATGGTCATTTCAGTGGCACTAAGACAATCGTATCCTATTTGAGTAAAGAGATAAGTTTATGGCATCGAGATTCTCCAAACATTCATAATTAAAAAAGACAATATCCAACGGCTTGTCGAATTTTTGTATTTTAGCCTCTTTGGTCAAAACCTAAGAGGATGGTCATACATGGGAGAATCAACTATCTATGAGAAATGACAGTCTAAGGAGACAAATATTTGGAGCAAGTACCAACCTAGCACCTCCAAGGAGTCGTTCATCAGTCAAATTGTTGTTTGGTTGTGACAATCTTCATAGGGGATCCTCCACGCACCTATTTATTGAAGTTTCTTTGTTCTCTATGTTGTTCTTCACATCCAACCCTTATTTTCATCTCATGTCAAGAATTAGTGAATAAACCCCATGTTCTTTAGGATCTGGGAGTAGTCTGATGTTGACCAATACATGTTTAGTTCCAATTTAACGTAGATTGTCTTTGCTTCAGATTTTGATAGTGTAAGTTCATCATTGCCTTGTTTATGTTTGATCACCATAAATATGTGTTAGATTGTTAATTATTGTGAGAGTAGGATTAATTATTAAAGAATTCATTATCAACCACACCAATAATGCACTATGACAGCAGGATGACCATTGTGAGGTGGATTGTCTAGAGACATATCATACTATTTAACTTTGCATATTGATATTGCAAGAGTAGGTTAGTAATTAGGTTAAACAATGTTCTATATTATGAAAGTTCATAGTGAATGTTACATACACCTAATTTAAAGATGAAAAATAGTTTATATTGATTGGAGATGGTGCATGCATAGAACACATTGTGGTGAAACTATTCTCCTAAAAACCTCATTAATTTGATTTTCAACTCTTCTTTATTATAATTCTTAGTTTAATCACTCAACCAACTCTTATCTTAGTCTAGTTGATCTATTTTAGTTAGTAGCCTTCTCTGTTGGTCTCAATTTCCTAAGATCAACAACTTAAGTCTCTTTGAGTCACATACTACTCTGACACATACACATGTGTCACACACACTTAAATCGCGTCACATTTTTGGCATTGTTGTTGGGGAAATGGTAGTTTAGCACCATGAGTTATAAAACATCCACTCTAATCCATTTTTCATTCTATTAATTTTCTTTTTATTCAAAATTTATTGTAAACTCTTTTGGTTACTCATAACTAGTACTCTTTGTTCTCACACCGAGTTTTTGGATTTTAGGTTTATGGTTCAAACTCATACTACTAACTACATAGTTCAACTCTATCATTCTCAAACCTTAGAAGGCTCTTGGAAAAGGTCAGAAGTATATTACATTACATCCAATGACAATTCTAGGTACACCAACAACAACACTAGAGGTTACACTACCAGATGAGGAATGACAAGTGATCATTAAAAAAGAACATGTAATAAAAGAAAATAATATGTCTAAACATGGGGAAGTTAGTGAGGATGTGCTAGTATCAGATGACGAGTAGACCATATGGGAGAAAATAAAGGTGACATTAGTCACAACTCATTTGGGTCCTATCAAGCGATTGTCAATCAATGTGGGAAGCTACAAAATTGATCTAGGACTGGTTGCATTGATTAAATTACAGGCATTCCACATGTACATCACAAAATATGTGATGTGACATATAAAATGTTTTCTAGAGCTATGATATGTTGAAGATAGATTGCATTCCATCCATAGTGATTTTTTAAACAATTTCCTTATTATTGATAGACAAATCAAAGACTTAGTTTCTTTCTCTACCTTCAGAGTCCATAGGATCCTAGGATGAGATGGTTGTTACTTTATTTGAGAGGTATTTTACTTGTAAAAAGAGCAATAACTTGGTAGGAAAAATTCATGGATTCATACAACACACAGATGAACCCTATTCAAAGGTTTGGGAGAGGTACAACAACATGTTGAGCAAGGTGACATATCATGAAAACAATTTGTATGATCAGTCAAAGACCTTATACTATGGCTTGCATAAAGGAGAGAGGATTACACTTGATAGTGCAAGTGCAAGATTCTTTCAAAATAGCATGACAACCAATTGTCATGAAATTCTAAGGAACATGGCTAGGAATCAATCATGGGGCAATGAACATGAGTATTCTTGATAAGATAAAGAGTGTTGCGGAAACATGTGAGGTCATGGAACTCAAGAAACAAATGGTTTTTAGTTGACAAAGCAACTGGAGAAGAATATTGTTCCCTCATATGGAGGATAGTAAGAAGAGTGCATGTATATGCAATAGATCAATAATGGGAGGAACAAGTATTCATGGAGGAGTAATCATGAATTCTCTCGAAAAGTTCGAAATAACTTTCAACATGACCCATCACGGGTGCATCAACCTCAAGTGCACCAATAGTACAATTCACATCAAAATCAGCATGAACGGGATCCAAGCAAGTTTAACACTGTAGGATATGTTTAGGAAATTCATAACCAAGACAAATTCATATCTTCACTAAACCAAGAAAGATCAGCATAATCAAGGGGCCCAAATATGAAGTCTGGAGACTCAAATCTCACAAATAGCATCAGATTTAGCATAGTTGAAGCAACGTACTCAACAAGGGTTCCCAAGAAATATTGATATCCCACAAAATCATCAACAAGCTAAGGTAGTAATATTTTATAGTGTGAAGGTGATAGAGAAGGAACATGTGGCATGGAAGAAGAATAAGAAAATGGAATCAACTACAAGCACTCTTGAAGCAGTAGTTGAAGGGGGGAAGGTAGTTGTCATCCAAGTACATGAGAAAGTAGTAAGTGAAGATTCTATAGAGTCCATCCCAGGGGGAGTAAAATTCCCTAAGAAGATCTATGTTCCACCACATCTTGGGGAGGTTTTAGAAAGAGGAATAAGGAAGATCAACAATTCAATTTTTTTTGGATATTTTTATCAAGCTTCGTGTGAATCTTCCCTTGGTAGAGGCTCTTGAGTAAATATCCTCCTATGGTAAATTTCTCAAATACTTTATTACCAAGAAGAGGAGGATAGCATAGTATGACATGGTAGTTCTACATAAGGAGGTTAGCATGTGGATTCAAAGAAAGCTACCCATAAAGAGAGAAGATACATGATGTTTCAAAATACCATATTCAACATGCCAGATTCAGTTTGGATATGCCTTATGTAACTCTAGAACCAACATCTAACTGATTCCACTTAAGAAATTTAAGAAGATGGGTTTGACACACTGAATGAAGACCAACATGACAACTCATCTACTAAATAAATCCTTTATATGAACATGTTGCATATGTAAAGATGTTTTGGTGGACAATTTTATATTTCCTATAGATTTTTTGGTTGTGGAGTTGCAAGAGGACTATGGATTTGAGTAACTCCTACACTGACTATTCCAAGACACATCAAGTGTTACACTAGAGATGGGGAGAGGAAGAATGACATTCAACATTGAGAATGATATGATGGAGTTCAAACTTCTAGAACAACTTAGTAGTCAACAAAATTAGGCACAACATCTACATGCCTCACAACACAACATGTTGACTCAGATGTTTCCCTACTATTGGGAAGACTTTCTTAGACATGCAAACATAGTGTGACATGTTGATAATGAGTGTCTTCAAGTAGAGGAAATGGAGGATGTTTATACAGTCTCACTTGTTGAATCCGTTAGATACCTAGAACAACCAGATGATCTCCTCGTGTCCACTGACATTTTGAAGGAGAGTGAGAACCCTTACATCATTAGTATCAATCACTTCCACTTAATGCATATTTTATGAACCTCACAAACGTGACCATTAATGAAGACCTCATAGAAGAATGTTTGTTATTTCTAAAAGCATTACCAACATACTACTCGAGTCACTTTGAGAACTTGGGTCTGCAACCATCTCACTTGGCGATGTCACTTGAGTGTCCTCTACATTTGGATCCAAAGACATTAGTTTCATATCTAAAGCATACTTTCTTGGAAGCATAGGAGAATCTCCATGCAATCATCTCTTCTTCATTAAGCATCTCAAAGGAGTAATGATTGGTAGTTGCAATTAAAAACCATCGTCTAACTTTCTTATGATCAATAGAACACATTACAAGGATTTCTCCAAGCATATGGTAGAACGAGATCCACCTAGATGAAGGTTTCAAACCAGTAGTTCAACCTCATAATAGAATAAAAAACAAACTATGAAAAAGGTGGTGAATAAGGAGGTGACTAAACTCATGTCAATAGGTATAATTTATGCAATGTCTAATTCTAAATGGGCAAGTCTGACACAAGTGGTTCCAAACAAGGGTGGTGTAAAAGTTACTACCAATGTAGTGAATGAGTTATCATCTACTAGGGTAGTTAGGGGTTGGTGTGCTTCCATATAATATTGTCATCTTAATGACGTTATGCTCAAAAACCACTTTTCTTTGCCATTTATTGACCAAATTTTGGAGAGGATCGTCAACCACTCACATTTCTATTTCTTGAACAATTACTCTGACTATAATCAAGTATCAATAGAATTTGAGGATCAGGAGTATTCTACCTTTCTTTGTCCTTATGAAACTTTTGCCTGTCATCGTATGTTGTTTGGACTTTATAATGGGCCTACAACTTTGTAAAGGTGCATGCTTTCCATCTTCTCTGATATGATGGAGTAGAGACTTGATGTTATTATGGACATTTTTATTTGTATGGATAGTCCTTTGTGGAGTGCCCCTCAAGTTTGGGTAGAGTGTTACAAAGTTGTGAGGATTCCCATCTGTGACATGATGATAAATGAGGGGATAGTTTCATGATATGAGGTAACCAACAAGGAAATGGAGGTTGACCCAGTGAAAATTGAGGTTGCCTCCAAGATTCCTCCACCATCATTAGTGAAGACAGCGAGGAGTTTCTTAGTACACATGGGTTTTTATAGGTAATTTATCAATGATTTTTCAAAGATCACCAAGCCTCATTATGAACTCTTAGAGAAGGACGTGGATTTTGGTTTTGATGAATGATGTACACATATTCAATGTTTTAATGGAGAAATTGATCTTCATGTTTGTGGTAGTAGTTGTAGCTTGAAGTCTACCGTAAGAGTTTATGCGTGATGCTTGTGACTATATAGACATTATTGTTTTAAGCCAAAGGAAAGAATGTTCTTCTTCCATGATTTACTACACTTCCCAAACACGAAATGATTCTAAACTAAACGACATCACCATAGGGAAAGAGATTTTATATGGTTTTTTCCTTTAAAAAATGTAGACAATATTTAGTAGGGGTGTGAGTGACAGTTTGGATGGACCATGCCACAATAAAGTATTTACAACATAAAAAGGAGGTCAAATATGTTTGATATGTTGGATCTTACTTTTGAAAGAATTCGGTGTAGATATTAGGGATAAGGGTGTCATATAGAATGTTGCAACAAACCATCTCTATCATCTGGAGAGAGTTGATGAGAGAAAACTAGAGGTGCTCATTCATGAAACTTTTCCTGATGATCAATTATAGCTTGTCAAACACATAGACGCATGGTATGCTACTGATGTGAATTATCTAGTAAGTGGGGTGTTGCCTCATGATTGGAATGCCCAAGATAGGAAGATCTTTTTCATTCTTCACATTATTTTATGCAATGATCCTATCTTGTTAAATAATGCATAGATGGTATTTTTAGACAGTGTGTCCCTGAGTGGGAGAAGGAGAACATTCTTGCTCATTGTCACTCATTGCCAACAGAAGGGCTTCGTGCGAGCTCTAGAACAGACATTAAAGTTTTAGAGTGTGGTTTTTATTAGGTAACCTTGTTTAAGGATGCATATAATTTTTTGAAGAGATGTGATGCACATCAAAGAACCAACAACATATCACAAGGGAACAAAATTCCCCTAACTGTGTCTAAGAAAGTAGAAGAGTTTGATTAATTGGGGAATTTATTTTATGGTGCCATTAGTGTCATTGAATCCAAATATATATATATATATATATATATATATATATATATATATATATATATATATATATATATATATATATATTGGCCATTGAATGAATATCCAAGTGGGTGAAGGTGATACCCACTTGGACCAAAGATGCACAAGTAGTATGTGGGTTTGCAAAGAATAATATTTTTTATGAATTTGGGGTGCCTAGGATGATTTTCAGTGACGGCGGTTTGTATTTCACTAACTACCAATTTGGTGATTTTTTAGGAAATATGGAGTCTCACATTGAGTAGTCACACCCTATCACCCCTAAACCCAAAGTCATGTTAAGGTCTCTTATAGGGATGTGAAGATTGTTTCATAGAAAATTGTCTCTAACACGAGAAGTATTTGGAGAATACTTAATGATGTCAATTGGGCATAGGGGACAGCCTTTGAGACTCCCATAGATATGACACCATGTGGACTAGTTTATGGAAGTGCATGTCATTTGCTAGTGGAATTAGAACATAGGGCTATGTGGTCACTTAAGAAGTCAAATTTATATCAATATTTTGTAGGTGAAAAGCACAAACTACTGAATAAATTGGATTCCTATGAAAATGCTAAATTGTACAAGGAGCATCCAAATAATACTCATGATAGGCACATTTTGCAAAAGGACATTCAATCTGGGGAAAAGGTTATCGTTCAATTCAAAGTTAAAATTGCACCTAAGAAAGTTGAGGTCTAGATGGACTGACCCTTATACCACGATCAAGGTGCACTCCCATGGAGTCGTTGAATTGAGAGATGGCCCAGATATTTTCAAGACAAAGGGCCATTATATTGAAATGCTATATGGGGGAGATAGTTCATGACCACTAATAACTTAAGCTCTTGATCACCACCTGAATATAAGTGACTAGTCTAGCATATGAATTTAAACAAGAGTGCTTGGTGGGAAGAAACCCACATGTTTAGACTTTATTTTAGTGGCTTTAATCTTGTATTTTTATCATAGATGTTAATTAATTATTTTTAATGCAACTCGATGATATTTGATGAGTTTGTCGCGTGTGTAGGAAAATGGGAAAGTTGGTATTACCAACCACCAATTCGGTGTCACCGACTCATTTTCAGTAAGGAACTGAGATTTCAAATGTTAAAAGTTGGTACCCACCAACTACCAAGTCGATGGCACCGAATCATACTTATAGACTCTACAAATTTGGTGATTCCACATGTAAAAGTATCACTTGATACCACCAATTATCTTATCATCTAAGACTAATATTATTAGTGATATCCTCAGAGATCTTGGTAATACTCACATCTCGGTCATTGGCACTAATTTTACTAATAAAAGTCAGTTATGTGCTATAAGAAAAACTCAATGGCACAGACTCCTTGTCGATACCACTAATGTATATTTTTGTGTTCACTGACCCTTTGTTGCAGACCCTCATAGTTAAATCTTTGTTATAGACCCTCACAGTTAAATCTCGTCGGCACTGACATGGAAATAGGTACCATATAAACAACATTTTTTTACTTGATTCTACAACAAAAATTTGGTGGCACTAAACACTTAGTCGATACCACCAAAATAATTTTTGTGTTAAGTGATGGGTCTATGCAACATGCACAATAAAATATCGGTATCACCTCCATGCTAGCTTTTACCAATAGGACCGACATGAAGAGCATCCCATGGCCTCCAATTCAACAACACAAGTATAAATATACAATGATTTCCAATCACCAACCTATGAAATTTTTAGAAGTCAATAATGCCATCTTTAGATGCCACCGACATTGAAGGATATGTGGGTCAGTACCTCAAGCAATCAAAATCTTTGTTAGATACCAAGAGAACTCAAATAAGGGTCCATGTTGGTAGCACCAAGTTTCTAGTTGGTGCCATCAAATGTTCATTGATGAGGCTCAACTCCTCCCATATATGGATTAGGATTCATTTAGATTTCTCACAACTCAATACTTAACATGTCAAACCCCGTCTTTGACATCAACAATCTTAATCGTCTACATTGATTGGATAATGATGTGAGAGACACTGATGAGGAGTAGGAGGACACCGATGAGGCAACTGATGGTGATGACAATGATGAGGTCATGGAGTTGCACCTATGATGGTGAGGACTTGCATGGGGCCACATCATTTGTTGTGCTTCCATGACACCTCTTTATCCACCATTACTTAGTCTCAGGGTGGCATGTGTTCCTTTGAGAGCATGTACAATATGCTCAAACCATTCAGATAGACCAACAATAATAGTAGGCTATGATGGCCTAGATAGCATTGTATCATGAGAGGACCTTCTAGAACCATGAGAATATCTTCACGCACCAGTAGGAAATGTTCTCCAATGAATGTCTCCTATTGATAAATCATGAGAACATCTATTAGTGGCGACAACACATGGAGTACATAGAGTAGCCTCTCTATGACCACTACTAGAGCCAAAGAAACTTCTCCAGCTATCGATAGTTTCCTCTTATGCCATTTGATGCACCCTAGTTCACTGTCTTATTTTACATGTAGGGAAATATGGCGACAGATAAGGAAGGGAAAACAAAAAAAAATGATTGCCACATTCCCATTAGACAGCAGATCGCGTCAACAACTTGAACTGGGAAGGAAAGTTTGCTAGGAATAAACCTAGTCTTATAGCAAGTTCAGCAACTATCCTTGTTGCAGCATGCTTCTTTATCAAGTTGCACCTGGGCGGCTATCAACGGAGGTCTCCTGGTTGATCACCACAGACAGCGGTTGATGGCATCCTCCTTACTGGGTGGCAAAGACCTCCTGGTTGATCAACACAGGTTCTCATGACTAATGGTATTTCGTCATCAACCAACATACACTCTAGTCTTATGTGTTATTGTTGTCTATCAGCTTCTGTGATAACATCTGAATAGAGACATAACAAGAATGTAACACTCTTAACATCCATATGATAACATTGTTCATGTCCTCAACCTGAAGACATACATCATCAAGTAACATCATTCTTTAGACATTTATTATGTAACATCATTATCTCATAACTAAATAAAACACAATAAATGGAAGATTGCCTTTATTATTAATCAAATCATTTACAAGATATGGCATTACATTCATCATATGATTGGCTCTTTGGGCATGCATACCAACAAACTCCCATTTGCACTTAGAGCCAATCACCCATGAACTTAATCCCAAGTGATGTAACATGACCTTCATGCTTATATTGCAAAAGTGATTTTGTCAAGGGGTCAGACACATTGCTTTCTGTTGGTACTCTACAAATCTTCACATCCCCTTGTTGTATGATCTCTCGTATGAGATGGAAGCATCATTGTATGTTCTTAGAATGTTGATGTGGTTTGGGTTCTTTATATTGTGCAAATGATCCATTGTTGTCACAATATAACTCTACGCATCATTGATGTTTAAAACCACCCCAAGTTCATAAATGAATTTCTTTATCCAAACAACCTCCTTTGTTGCATTAGATGCAACAATATATTTGGCCTCTATTGTAGAATTAGATATTGTCTCTTACTTGGAACTCTTCCAGCTTACAACTCGGTTGCTTAGGAAAAACACTAATCCAAATTGTGATATATAGTCATCTTAGTCAATTTGGAAGCTTGTATCGGTGTAACCCTTCACCAGCAACTCTTCCTCACCACCGTAGACAAGGAACTAATCCTTAGATTTTTATCAAGTACCTAAGGATGTTCTTAATGGTAGTCCAACGACATTCACTGGGATCTGACTAATGCCTTCTAATCATACTCAATGCATATGAGATATCAACATATGAGATATCATGGAGAGTACATAACATTGCATACATGATAAATCCAATTGCAGGTGCATATGGAATCTTGCTCATATGTTCCCGTTCTTCAGAAGAACTAGGACATTAATCTCTAGAGATACTAACACCATGAGGCATGGGTATGTTTCCTCTATTTGATTTCTCCATGATGAACCTCTTCAACACTTTGTCAATGTATGTGCTTTGACTTAGCCCAAGAAAAATTCTCAATTTATCTCTATAGATCTTGATTCCTAAGATATATGGATGCTTCGCTCAAGTCCCTCATAGAGAATGTATTTCCTAGATAGGTCTTTACCATCTATAAAGTAGGGATGTCATTCCCCATCAATAGTATGTCATCCACATACAATATGAGGAATACAATCTTGCTCCCACTAACCTTCTTGTAAACACATGGTCCGTCTTCATTTTGACTAGAGACAAACTCTTTGATAGTTTTGTCAAAAGGAAGATTCCAGATCTAGTGCTTGCTTCAATCCATAGATTGACCTTTGTGTCTTACATACTTTATTTGCATCCTTTGGATTTATCAAATCCTCAAGTTGTGCCATCTACACATCCATAATAAGATTCCTATTAAGGAATGTGGTTTTAACACCCATCTACCAAATCTCATAGTCATAATAAGATGCAACGGCAAGCATGATCCTGATAAACATAACCATGTCAACTGGAGAAAAAAATTTGTCGTACTCAACAACTTGAACTTGCCTAAAACCATTTGCAACCAATCGACCTTTGTAAGATTGTACATTAC
This sequence comes from Alisma plantago-aquatica, assembly GCA_963693085.1. Classification (NCBI taxonomy): domain Eukaryota; kingdom Viridiplantae; phylum Streptophyta; class Magnoliopsida; order Alismatales; family Alismataceae; genus Alisma; species Alisma plantago-aquatica. The sequence continues at coordinate 1,166,067,929 of OY856412.1, forward strand.
TATCCATGTCAGTCTTCTTCTTGAAGACCCACTTGCACCCTATGGGATTTACCCCTTCAGGTGGTTCCACCAAAGTCCATACCTTGTTGGTTTACATGGATTCCATCTCAAATCTCATGGCCTCAAGCCATTTCTTAGATTTTGATCCCTTAACAACTTCTAGGTAGGTTGTTGTCTCATCATCAATGACCAATTCATTACCTTCTTGAGTCACAAGATAAAAAAAATCTTTCTGGCTCAAGGTGTACCCTACTAGATATGTGAGGTTCCTATGTTACATGAGAAATTTGAGATTCCACAATGGATTGTGACTCTCTATGTTCCCCTTGTACCTCTATAGGTTCAATTTTTTCTTGTTGGTCTCAAACCTCTTCGAGTTCTACTTTCCTCCCACTAATTCCTTTAGAAATAAATTCTTTTTCTAGGAATACAACATCCATGGAAACAAACACTTTGTTGTCAGATGGAGTATAAAAGTAGTATCTCTTGGTTTCCCTAGCATATCCAACAAAATAACATTTATTAGATTCGGGTCCAATGTTTTTGGGAAACTGCTTTCTCACATAAGCTTCACATCCCCAGATCTTCATAAAAGACACGTCCGGACGTTTCCCATACCATATCTCGCATGGTGTATTTTGAACCGATTTAGATGGTACACAATTTAGTGTAAACATTGTGGTTTATAGAGCATATCCCCAGAAGGAAGATAGAAGATCAGAAAAACTCATCATTGATCACACCATATTTAGAAATGTGTGATTCCTTCTTTCTGACACACCATTATGTTGTGATGTTCTAGGTGGAGTCCATTATGATATGATACCATGATCTCTTAGATAATTCTCAAACTCTTGGTTTAAGTATTCTTCACCTTAATCATAATGAAGTGTTTTAATACTTTTATCAAGGTTGTTCCTCAGGGGGTGATCTAGCAGTTGGGTTGACACTTGGTGTTGTTGCAGTTGAGGTCATTTTGGTCAAATATGCCCAGGTTGACTGCAATGGTGGCAGGTAGGATTCCAATTGCCATTATGGGTTATACACTTTCCTAGAGGATGGTATTGATGGCAATGATTACACTTGGAAGGTCTCTATTCTTCACTAGCATGCTTGCACTTGTTCATGATCTCACTATGTATTGGGGCCTGAAAACCTGGGTAGGACTCAATAGCTAAGGCTTTATCAACTATTTACTGGAAGGTGAGGGGAGATTTGGGACTAGGACACAGCCTACATGATAATTGAGTCCTTGCAAGAATAGCTCTGTCCTACGATCCTCACTCAACCCAGCATCATAACGTTCACGTACTAGGAATTGTTGCACATATGCAAAAACAAATAAGGGACCTTGCTTTAAACTATAGATTTTGACTTCCTTCTTCTTAAGAGTAGTAGTGTAGATGCATTTCCCATGGAGTAGTGCCATAAAATTGTTCCTGAGTCAAAATGGATATGTCATGAATATGTGTGATCCCGTTCCATCAAACACGCACTGATCCATCCAGCACATAAGAGGCAAACCTAACCTTCTGGTGTGAAGGACATGCCATACCATCAAAAGTCCACTCTACGGCTAATACCTAGTCATCGACCTTATCGAACATCTCCAATTCTTCTTCACAATTGAAGTAGAGTGGTTACATCTTCATGAAATCAGTCAACATGTACTCATTCGGCTTGTCATGCACTAGAGGGTTGTTCAATTTTCCCACCAGTAGCAGTGAGAAACTTTCGTAGGAAGGCTAACTCCTGCTCAGGGGTGAGGCCAGTCAAAGTAGAGGTGGGGGTATCACCAACCCCATGAACAGAGTTAGGGTTTCTCCTAGAAGGGGGATCCATGCCAAAATGATGGTTCTCTAGTGTGGAGAATCTATCTGAATCTCCAGACTGAGGGGTAGCACTGGTGTTGACAAATAGGTTAGTCTTCCTAAAACATATGCATAACTTATAAGGGAAAGGGCTCCAAGGATGAATTTCTAAAATAGTTAGATTGTTGAGCATAATTATGCTCTGATACCATTTTGTAAGTAGTGGGACCTAGTAGGGGACCACTCCATACTTAATTCAAGAAAATAATTTGCATAAACCCCCATGAATACAAAAATGACCAAATAAAAGGGGTGCATTATATTTTCTCAAATAGATAAGTACAAAAACAAACTTTTGTGCATTAGAAATAAAATTTTGACTATTGTAGAATTTCATTATTTCAACTTGACATTGAGCCTTATAGGAAAATCTAAATTAAGAATCTAAATATCATAATCATATTGTGGTGAGAAACCTTCCCATATCAAAACTCATCCTTGCACTAGGTCCTGAGCAACGTCCTCTCCTCCCTGACCCTCGGGTTGTGCTAACTTTGGATGGGTTGAGAAACAACACCCAAGAAAAAGCAAACAAAAGGAAGTATGTCAGTTAATGTTGAGTATTCATGGAATAAAATAATTGGGCATTAAATAAAGTGAGAGGAGATTTGAAATAAAAATATTTCAATAATGAGATGTCCAAAATAGAAATGTCTATCAAATAGATTTAACATGTCCAAACAATGAGGAAATCATTAAAAATGATATGATTTATAAAATGTTTCTTGCCATACTCACAAAGATAAATAGTTGCATGGTGATAAATAAATATTGAATAGCATATACTAAAAAGTAGGGTTGAAACCCATAAGTATTCCATACCAAAGGGCAAGACAAATAAAACCTCAGTGCCGAACAATTATAGTATTTAGTAGGGGAATAGAACCAAGTGCATGGTAGGGGAATAAAACTCAGTGCCTAATATCATGTGTGGTAGGGAAATAGAACCTAGTGTCTGGCAAGGGAATAAAACCCAGTGCCTATAAACATTAAGTGGTGGGGGAATAAAACCCAGTGCCTATATGGTGTCACGACTTATAGTTATGACTAGTCAATTATCCATGCAAATAGGGTGGGAAAGAACAAAGTATACTTATTTTCATACAAAGGATGATAACATTAAGTGTTTCATCAAGTGGGGTCAAAGGACCTAAATCATTATCAATATCATATCAGAAGGCCATCAATATCCAAATCTCAACAAAACATGAGGATATTCACAAGGAAGAGTACTTTCACAAGATGGTAGGATTATCCACAATTTAGTCAATGACTCATATGGGAAAAAGATGTTTAGTCATGATATTATGCCCAATTTAAAATAGAGTAAATGTACATACCTTGACTTGAGTATTAAACCAGATATTGAGTCCTGACCCTTAAAGTCTAATTCAACCTATATATAGGATTAGGTCCATCAATTAGGGTTTAATTAAATGATATTCAAGTCAAACCCGAGAAGTCCAAGTTCATCGGCCAAACTGTAGGCTGGCTCTTGCTATTATCTAATACGGAGTCTAGGGTTTCTTAACGATATCTTGACTGAAAAACACAACTTAATTAACTATTAACATAATTAGTGAAAGAAAAATCCAAAAATCTAATTCTTTGCCAAAAACCTAGAGTGATACATGATTTTATCTTAGAGAGAGAGGGTTCAAGGTTTTTGATCATGGTTTTGACTCCAAGATCTCAACTTTATCCTTTATAACATTTCTTTAATAATTAATGTGATATTATGAAGGTCTAAAAGCCTAAAAATCCAATCTTTAAAAAATGAGAGTCATGCAAGGAAAACTATACCAAAAGGTAGAGAAAACTCTCACGATTCCAAAACATATTTTTTGTAATTTTTGAATAATCAGAGAGAAAGTCATGACTTTTACAAGTTTTAGGATATTTATTCATAACCTGTGAAAAATATTTGGTGAAATACTCAAATACATTTGCATTATAATTCAAAACTTTAGTGTGTGACATGGGAAAATCAACAGATCAAATGTTGAGATTTACAAAAATACCCACACAGGAAGGGTCGTGTATCAAAGGACATGAGGGGTAGTCTTGTAAATCCACCAGGAGTCATCTTCCTCCCAACAGCTTATGTGCCATGGCTATGTACTAGAGCAGCATCCTCAAGCCCAAACTGGGTATCTCTTATCCGTCAATGATTCGAGAAAGTGACTAGTCGAGGACGAAGGGTAGGGATTGAGGGTTCTTACCCCCAAGATCAATTGTGCTCTAGTGAAGCAAAACATTGTGGAGACAAGCACAATCACATGTTGAGTTACTTGATCGTTAATTGTTGAAATGATAATGCAAGAATAAATTGGAAGAGGAAAACAGTGCGTTGAGGTGTGGCGAGGATGAGGGTCTCATCCCCTATTTATAAGGTTAGGGTTTTAGGCATTGTAGCTAGAGGGTTCGAGAGAGGTGATGTGATATTTAGGCATTTCTCAATTTTCTTCAAAGTTAGGGCACGAGTAAGGCATGGTTGGGTGTAGGATTTGATAAGGTAACTATTGGCGAAGAAATTTTAGGAAAAGATCAAGTGTAGAAGGATAAATGTCAAATTTAATTTGCCACATAAGAAATTGTCAATTTCCTTTTCTGGTGTAAGGTAGAAGATGACCTAACAGCCATCTGATATGGATCCAGCATTAGAAAAAAAGGTGTGCATCGACTTAAGTTTAGGATACAACATGACATTAATGCCTTTCCCAATCAAAACCAAAAAAAAGTGACACATATATCAATTTATTTTCTCTTCCTTCCAAATTGGATGAGTAAATAAATTCCAAATAAAGTGAACCTTGGTGGGTAAAATAATAAGGAACCAAATAGTCCAATTTTGGAGTCAAATTTACTCTTTGGGAAACTTTAATATGTGAAACACACCATTTTAGGGAAAGTGTATTTTCTTCATACTAATGCATTCATTTATTATTTATTAACCTCATTTTATGTGTAACTTTCTCTTAACTAAACCTATCCATAGGAAAAAAAACTAGTAGGATAATTTTGAACTAAAAGCCTTAATTTGATAATATTGCACAACTAGCCCCAAAGCTAATGAATATTCCCTATTTCTTGTATAAAAGTCATATACAATTGTGTTATTGGCTAAAACTCTTATATTTGAAGGTTATTAACATTCTAGTTCTCACTAATCTAATAAGAGGAGTTCAAAATAAAAGATCATATTATTTCCTCAAGTTTGGGTTTGTTACAACACCACCCCTTAAAGAGGATTTCATCCCCAAAATACAAAAAACCTAAATTAAGATCCTATAGGATAATTCTATATTGTGAGTATAGTCTTAATGTACTTATTCATGCAAAGTTACCTTAAGGGTGCCAGATATGTCTACCCAAGGAGGCCCACTTTGAAAAGGCTACTCAGGTACCCTAATTATGATGTAGTTATTTTGGATGGTTTAGTTTGATTAATAGCCCAAGAGTTAGTTGATGTGTTTTTAGTCAACTAGTTTTCTAGTTCTTAAAGATCAAGGCTTTTAAGACCCTTCCTAGCGAAGGAGATCCTAAAACTTAACTAGTTGTTCTATATGGTTAACATGTGATATGACAATTATGTTCCCATAGATCTTTTCTAGGTCAAATGTATCAGTTGCCTAACAGGTTAGAGTTTTAATCTTAAATGTTACTCAACCATCCAAACCCTTACATGGTGGTGACTTGGTTTTTTAAAACATCAATAGATTCGAAAACTCTTATTTTGTGTTTGTAAGATATATATATATATATATATATATATATATATATATATATATATATATATATATATATATATATATATATGTGTGTGTGTGTGTGTGTGTGTGTGTGTGTGTGTGTGTGTGTGTGTGTGTGTGTGTAAATATAGACTATCATTGGAAAATCTGCATTAGAATTCTAAAAATTGGTGCTAAAATCAATACGAAGCCAAGTCACCAACCATAACTTCCCATCAACTATTTTATTTTAGTCAACTTCAAAGAGTGTCTAAAACCTACATGTGTCTCAAGATGATCTAGAAAAACCTCTCTACTTGTAACACTTGATACCATATGCTAATCTTCATATGATCCTTATAGATATTGCCTTCCTTCTATATTCCAATCTAAACAATCATAAACAGGTTCAAGATTGCATAAGAAAAGAATATAGTTGCATGTTACCTTCACAACTGTCTGGGCACCTCCAACATCTACAACTTCCAATGCAAATGCTCAACTTGCACGCCTCTCAAAAGAGGTCCCTTTGATTATTAATGTTGTTCCATGGGGGTGATGTAGTAGTTGGGCTGGCACTTGGCATGTTGAAGCTGAGGGAAATCTGGTCAAATATGCCCAGGTTGATTGCAGTGGTGGTAGGTAGGATTCCAGTTGCCATTCTAGGTTGTACACTTTCCTGGAGGATGGTGTCGATGGCAACGATTATAGTTGGAAAGTCTATGTTCTTCACTAGCATGATTGCGCTTGTTCATGATCTCACTATGTGTTAGGGCCTAAAAACCTAGGTAGGACTCAACAACTAAGCTTTATCAACCATTTACTAAAAGGTGAGGGGGAGTTGTAGGACTAGGGAACGACCTACATGATAATTGAGTCATTGCAAGAACAGGTCGGCCCTAAAATCCTCACTCAACAGCAGCATAACTTTCAAGTAGTAGGAATTTTTTAACATATGTGGGAACATATAAGGGATGTTGCTTTAAACTATAGAATTCAGTTACCTTCTTCTTAAGAGTAGTAGTGCAGATGTATTTTCCATGAAATAGTGCCAAAAATTGTTCCCATGTCAAAGTGGATATGTCACAAGTATGTGTGATCCTATTCCACCAAACACGAGTTGGTCCATCCAGCACATAAGAGGAAAACCTAACCTTATGGTGTGAAGGTCTTGCCATACCATCAAAAGTACTCTCTATGGATAATACCTAGTCATTGACCTTATCGACCATCTCCAGTTCTCCATCACCCTTGAATTAGGGTGGTTGCATTTTCATGAAGTCAGTCGGCGTGTACTCCTTCAACTTGTTAGGCATTGGAGGGGTGTTTAACTTTCCCACCATAGCAGGGTGAGAAACTGTCACAGGAAGGCTAACTCCTGCTTAGGGGTGAGGCCATTTGAAGCAGAGGCGATGGAGTTTCCAACCCCTTGAGTAAAGCTAGGGTTTCTCCTAGGAGGGGGATCCATGCCAAAATGATGGTTCTCCAATGTGGAGAATCCGTCCAAATTTCCAGATGAGGGGTATCATCGGTGTTTCCAAATAGGTTGGTCTTCCTAAAACATAGGCATAACATATAAGGGCTGCAAGGATGAATTTCTAAAATAGTTAGATTGTTGAGCACAATTATTCTATGATGCCATCTTGTAAGGAGTGGAACCTAGTAGGGGACCACTTCTTACTTAATTCAAGAAAATAATTTGCATAAAACCCCATGATACAAATATGACCAAATAAAAGGGGTGTATTATATTTTCTCAAATAGATAAGTACACTAACATAGTTTGTGTAGTAGAAATAAAATTCTGACTATTAAAGAATTTCATTGTGTCAACTCAATGTTGAGCCTTATAGGGAAAGTCTAAATTAAGAATTTAAATATCATGATCATATTATGGTAAGCAACCTTCTCATCTTAGAAATCATCCTTGCACTAGGTCCTAAGCAAAGTCCTCTCCTCCCTGACCCTCGATCTATGCTAACTCTTAGTGGGTTGAGAAACAATGCCCAAGAAACAGGAAACAAAAGGAAGTAGGTAAGTGAATGTTGAGTATGCACAGATTAAAATAATTAGTCATTAAATAAAGTAAGAGAAGATTTTAAACAAAGACATGTCAATAATGAGATGTCCCAAAAGAGAAGTGTTTGTCAAAAAGATTTAACATGTCCAAAATATGAGGCAATTATTAACACGAATATGATTAATTAAAAATGTTTCTTGCCATACTCAAAAAGATAAATTTGCAATGTGATAAATAAATATTGACTAGCATATACTAAAAAGTAGGGTTGGAACCCATAAGTATTCCATACCAAAGTGTAGGAGGACTAAAACCTCAATGCCAAACAATTATTGTATTTTGCAAAGGGAAGAGAACCCACTGCATGGCAGGGGAATAAAACCCAATGCCTGATATCATATGTTGAAGGGGAATAGAACCTAGTTCCTGGTAGGAGAATAAAACGCAATGCTTATAAACATTATAAGTGGCACAAGAATAGAACCTAGTGCCTATATGGTGTCACTAATAGTTATGACTAGTCAATTATCCATGCAAATAGGGCATGCAAAAACAAAGTATACTTTTTTTCATGCAAAGGATGAGAATATTAAGTGTTTCATCAAGTGGGGTTAAAGGACCCAAATCATTATCAAGATTAGATTAGAAAGCCATCAATATCTAAATCTTAAAAAAACATGAGTATAATCACAAGGAAGAGTAATTTCACAGGATGATAGGATTATCCACAATTTAGTCAATGCCTCATATGGGAAAAAGATGTTTAGTCATGATATTATGCCAAATTTAAAATAGAGAATATGTACATAGCTTGACTTGAGTATTAAATCATAGATTCTAACCCTCCAAGTCTAAACTCAGTCTACATACATGATTAAGTCCATTAATTAGGGCTTAATTAAATGATATTCAAGTGAAACCCTAGATATCCAACTCCATCGGCAAAACCCTAGGACGGCTCTTATTTTTGACCTAATATTGAGTTCAAGGTTTCTTAATGATATCTTTACTCAAAAATACATCTTCATTAACAATGAAGATCATTAGTGAAAGAAAAATCCAAATCTTCAGCAAAAACCTAGATTGACACATGATTTTATCTTAGAGAGAGAGGGTCCAAGGTTATTGATCATGGTTTTGACTCCAAGATCTCAAATTTATCCTTTAAAACTTTTCTTTAATAATTAATGTGATATTATGAAGGTCTAAAACCCAAAAAATCCAATCTTTTAAAAAATTGTGAATCTAGCGATGAAAAGTATAGCAAAAGATAGAGAAAATTTTCACGGTTCCAAAACATATTTTTTGTGATTTTTGGATAATCAGAGAGAAAGTTGTGAATTTACAAGTTTTATGGTATTTATTGATAATCTGCAAAAAACATTTGGCAAAATACTAAAATACCCTTGCATTGTAATTCAAAACTTTAGTGCCTGAAATGGGAAAATCAACAGAAACAAATGTTGTGATTTATTAAAATATCCACGCAAGAAAGGTCATGTATCAAAGGACATGAGTGGTAGTCTTGTAAATCCACCAGGGGTCATCTCCCTCCCAGCAGCTCACGTGCCATAGTTGTGTACTAGAGCAACAACGTCGAGCCTAAATTGGGGGATCTCTCATCCATCTATGATTTGAGAAAATGACTAGTCGAGCAGGATGGGTAGGGATCAAGGGTTCTTACCTGAAGATCAGTTGTGCTCTGGTGAAGCAAAATGCAGCCAGATGATCCATAATCATAGGTTGAGGTAATTAATCTTTAACGGATGAAATGACATTGTGAGAAGAAATTGGAAGAGGAAAACATTGTGATTAGGTGTGGCAAGGATGAGGGTCTCATCTCCAATTTATAAAGGGTTTAAGGCATCAGTGGCTAGAGGGTTTGAGAGAGGTGATGTGAGATTTAGGCATTTCTTGATTCTTCAGAGTTTGGGTGTGAGTAAGGCATGGTTGGGTTCACGATTTGATACGGAAACTATTGGCAAATAAATTTCAGGCAAAGATCAAGCGTAGAAGGAGAAATGTCAAAATTAATTTGCCACATAAGCGGTGTGTTTCCTTTTCTAGCGTAAGGTAGAAGATGACTTAACAGTCATTCGATACAGATCCAGCGGCGGAGAAAAGACACACATCCACTTCAACATGGCATTAATGTCTAAAAAAGTTTGCAAGGAAACATTGAACCTAAAGAAATATAGTGGGACAAGGAGAATTGCAAATTGTTGTGGAATCTCAAGTTGCTTATGTAACACACAAAACTCATGGTAGAACATGCCTTGAGCTTGAAGGATTATGTTATCTTATGGCTCAAGAAGGTAGTGAGTTGATCATAGATGATGAGTCAACAACCTACCTAAATGCTATTGAGGGACCAAAACCTGAGACATGGCTTGAGTTTGTGAAACCCAAAATGGACTCCATGTACACAAATGAGGAATGACCTCGGTGGATCCACCTAAAGAGGTAAAACCCATAGGGTGCAATTGGGTTTTCAAGAAGAAGATCAACATGGAAGGGTATATTGGATGAAAAGAGTTTCAAACATGTTCAAGGTGTTAAATGTGATGAAATCTTTTCACCGGTTGCGTTGGTTGAATCCATCAGGGTCATGCTTGCCATTTCAGCTTGTTATGACTATGAGATTTGGCATATGGATGTTAAAACTACATTCCTTAGTAGGAATATTTATGAGTATGTGTGCATGAACAACTAAAGTTTTTACAAATTTGATCATGCAAATAAAGTCTGTAAGCTACAAAGGTCAATATGTGGATTGAAGGAAGCATCTCAGAGCTAGAATCTTTGATTTGACTTTAGTCAAAATGAAGATGAAATATGTGATACAAAATATTTACTGGGAGCATACTTATATTCCACACAATTATGGGAATAACGTCTTTATATATAAATGTTAAAAATTGGTTGGGAAGTACCTTCTCTATGAAGGTTTAGGCGAAGCATACTAAATATTAGGAATTGAGATCTATAAAGATAGATATGCAAAGCTTCTTAACCTGAGACAGAGCACAAACATTGGCAAAATGCCAAAGGGGTTCAACATGCAAACTTAATGAGAAAAAAAATTGTCCATGTCCCATGGGATTAACATCTCAAGAGTCTAGTAACCCAATCCTTGTGAAGAATAGGAAAAACATGAGTAAGATGTCATATGCAATTGCAATTGGATCTATCATGTATGCAATGTTATGTACTCCTTCTAATGTCTCATATGTATTGGACATGACAAGAGGATATGTACTCATCCAGTTATCTCGTATGTATTGGACATGACGAGTGGATATCTATCAGATGGCAGTGAAAGTCACTAAATTTTCATAAAGAACATCCTTAAGTCCTTGAGAAGCACTAAAAGGATCGGTTCCTTAGTTATGGTAACAAGAAAGAGTTGGGTGTAAAAGGTTACACCAATGCAACCTTCCAAAATGACAAAGAAAATTAATAATCACAATATAAATATGTGTTTAAACTTGAAAAGAGAACTGTAAGCCTGAACAATTATGAGCAGGAGACAATTGTTTAATTCTAAAATAGAAGCCAAATACCTTGTTGTTTTTAGAACAACAAAGGATAATATATGGATCAAGAAGTTCATGTAGATGAACTTGTGGGAGGTTCCAACCATTGATGGCACAACAGAAATACTATAACAACAATGGAGCTACTAGATAGGTAAGGAATCTCATATAGCATACTATGACACTTCCATCTCATATGAGAGGTCATATAAGGAGGAGATGTGGAACTTGAAAAATACCAACTTGAATCAAGCGTTGTTAACCCGCTACAAAAGAAATTTTGTAGCATAAACATGATGGATATGTTAAGATCACTTGGAATAAGATTTGTACATTATTGGCTCTGAGTGCAAGTGGGAGTCTACTTGTATGTATGCCTAGAGAGCCAATCATATGATAATTATAATGGGGAATTAGATACTCGATTTGATAATGATAAAGTTATTTCCATCTATTATGTTTGTTTCAATCAGTACATGATGAGACACACATAATAGTGTCTAAAGTTTGATGTTACTCGATGACATATGTCTTCAAGTTGAGGACCTAAATAATGAAACCATATGTATGATATCAGTACATACATTCTTGTTATGTCCCTAGTAAATTATTATTGTGGAAGCTCATGGACAGTAATAATACATAAGACTAGAGTGTGTGTTGGTTGATGACATAACGTCGTTAGTCATGATATATGATATCAAATCAAGCATATAGATATTTGTTATAGAATTATGTATCGGACAAACCCACCACAAGAGTGATGCATGGAACCATTGAATAGTAGTCAGAATCAACTCTCATAGTGATAGTGGCGATTGTGGTTCATAGACCTGAAATCACTACACTCATCACATGTAGTCATTGTACTTTGACATCATCCAATGTGATCATGAATAAGGGTTGCTATAAAGGTGATGTCCGGGTACTCTGTGATACATGGGGATTGATTGTGAGTGTGTAGATGAGATTTGTCCCTCCTGCTGGAGTTGAAATCTGGGCCACTTGATAAGTGAGACTGAGAAATGTCGGGCCACACTCATGTGAATTAATATATGATATGTGAGCTCGCATGCATCTCAGACAGTCTACTCTGGTTCAAGGAACACATATTGTGTAATGACCACATTTGTGCTTAATTGGTAAACTAGGGTTTACCTGAATGATTACATGCTTGATTAGATTGTACATCGTTTAGACTTGATTAATGATAGTAGATCAATTGTGATGTTTCAAACCTAAGAAGAAACTCTAACTATGATTTTAGTATGAAAAAGAAGAAAACGTTAAGGGTGATCTTTGTATTATGTTAAATCCTCAATTTATGCCCTAATCTCATGATTAATGGTAAATGTGAGATCAGGGTGTAACAACTTGGTATCAGAGCTTAGGCTGAGTTGTCAGGGACCATTAAATTAGTAAGTTAGAGTCATAAGTGTGGCAGATAGGAGATGTTATGATGTTAGCTCTGTGGATTTGAGTATTTGGATATCCTGGCCCGGTATCTGAGTACTTGGATCAACTAGTATCAAGTTATTATGTCTGTTCTTTCATGTATACCTTGGCTAGGTATACAGTGCAAGGATGGTCTAGAGAGGAACCCTAGAAATATTAAGGTTAGAAACAAGATAAGTAACATGAATTAAGAGCATAAATATAAAATGAGATAGAACTTTCATTTCATATTGTTATTTTATTGGAGATGAATAGAAAAGCTCTTATTTGTTTGAATTCATATATTTAGTATTTTGAAATATATATGGGTCTTTAAGATTTGTTGTACACTATGCAGTTGTAGCATTTATTAATTACATTCTTTGTATCAAGTAGACTAGAAATGGTCTTTAAATGAGATTTCCTAGGTGGATAAGTTTTCTACCACACACTTGAGTAGAATAGGAGTTGAGTAATCCTGAGTAGCTCTTGGCTTCAGGACTACATGTTCGACCTGGTCCGGCTGGAAGGATGCATTACTGGGATCTAATGACTCCTATTAGTAACATAACAAGAGTAAATTCTGGATAGATTAGATTCAAATTCTAGTATGAATGTATATACTCTAAGATTTTGAAGTATAAGGGAAAGACTGGGATAACTAAGAATCAGTTGGAATTGATATCTGAGATCCAACTTTGGGGCCTCATATGAGAAACTCTTCATTGGGAATAAAGGAACACAACATAAAGTTCACATTAAGTTTAATGATTAGTATTATATGAACTCTAAATATGAAATACGGAAAAGATATGAGAAAACTATGTAAGGGGCCAAGATAGTAAGAATCAATCATGAGGAATAGACTATATAATCGAGTACAATGTTTTTATGTACTCTAAAGCAAAAGGAAAATAGAAGAAAAGAGCTAAGTATACGATAAGTAAATATAAGGGAAGAGTCTTCAGAAGAGTTAAAGTGAAGAGAACTAGATGAGCATGTAAATCATAAAACTAGGATAAGAAACTTAGTTAAAATAAAGAGAAATGTTGGAAATAATGATTAAGGAATGAGGGTTATGATATAATTGAGAGCATGGAATGTATACCTTTATTAATAAGTTTAATACATTCATCCTTACTGCCTTTGTATTTTAAGTCTCTATAGAACAACAAACTAGTTTCTAAAAGAAGAACAAAAGTGTAGCTTAACCAATAAATAAGTCATACAAAGGTAGACTATATTCAGGAAGGAAAAACTTGATTGAAAGAGAAACAATGTTTCACCCATGCATGAGCCATTTGATTTAAAATGAAGGATATGTAATTTATTAAACATGAGGTGATACTAGTAGAGAGATTATTGATTTAGAATTTCAACTTCACATTAGTAGAAGGATAAAAGGAAATATATGCAACATGGTATACATGATCATACACATAAAAGAAGAAACATGATCATAAGAGAAAACTAGAAGTTAAAGATGACATGTGGAATAGTGGTATATGGTTAGGGGATTATGGAAAGTAAATAAGGGTTTGGAACATAATGGAATAATATAAATTATAAAAGAAAGAGGTTGCAAGATTCAAGAAAGTGCTAATTAGTCAAGTATCTTTGTTGATAATTAATTAAACCTACATATGAGAAATGTATTATTGATTGTTTGAAGATAAGAATTCTAAGTCTCAAAATCATCTTCTCTTTCATATCTTCCTTAATGAGAGCATTGTGGGAATGAAGTGATAAGAAAATGAATCATATATGATGCATAACCACCATGGTAGAGACATTTAGTGAATGTAATAATGACGCACAATATGATTATGAAACCCTAGTGGGATAAATTGAGAATGTAATCTATCTAAATAGGTCAAGTAAGAGAAAGAAAACTCAATTGATAAGATAAGAAATACCTTAGTAAAACTTGTGAGATCCAAAGTTTGAATTTCAAATTAAGGGAGAAAAGTCACATCACAATAACGTCATGCTTCTGATAAGGACCAAACACTAGAATGTTTAGAGTTGTAGTAGTTCAAGGGATGTCAATAGTGATTTGACCTTGAATACTAGCATCTCTATAAAAGAAGATCATGAGATTTGCACTATGAGAAGTAAACTAGCACTGATAGTAACCCATGGTTTAAAGATAGCTAATCTGAAAGGTAGATAAATAATATGGAAATGATTCAGAGAAAGAGTAAGATATAAATTTGAAATGTAACAAGTGTGTTTTGAACAAAAGGAGAAATACAATATGAGTGAAGTGTGATATGAGATAAATTCTTGCAGTGATAGCAAGAATGATGAATAATCTATTTGTACCTTGTATGTTTCAATTTTAGGAATGTTTGATCTACATGATTAAAATGAGAAGGATAAGTAGCAAAAGTAAGTAGTAGTGAATGAGTAGAGAGATAAGAAATAACAATGGCTTTTAGTAATATGTGAATTTGTTTTTATAAGTATAATTTGTTGAAGGTATATTAAGGGATGTAAATTGGTTCTACGTATGATTTCAGTGTACATGTGCAAGCAATATGTTAATTAAAGGTGTCTGATAGTTGTAGTCATTCATACCAGTAATCCATCTTAGTATTGTACAATTGTGGTATGGTGATATGGGTTGAATAATGATGGAACAAATGAAGGGTTACTCTGAATAAGGTAGTCTTACCTATTCACTCATATGAATAGAAGGGATGATAACCATATTGTATTGATATGTAACCCTAATGAGGTAGAGCTTGTTATTCCTAGCTTTAATATAACTAAGTGGTGGTAATTGGGTATGAATAGTCCTTGAATGACAAATACAATCATGGAGTACTTTGTTACTGTTGTTGAAACCCTAGTATGCTATAACTCTATGGTTACACCTTGAATTATGTGTGGATTCATACTTGAGAATGATATGGAATGTGATGGTAATGCTTCACCTTATGCATCCACGATGCAATGGGGATGCCATGAGTAGTATTGTACAATTACTGTTGAATCAGGTCTTCCAACTCAAGACAATTTTGCTATTTGAGTAGCACAATAGTAAAATTCAAAAGAACATGGTGAACTCTCTTTTGTGACTTAGAGGTAATACATAACAATAGTACATATTGAGCCGTATGAATTGAGATAGTTGGATCAGATTATCAATGTTGAGGTAACACCTCAAGAGTATGAAAAAATTAAAATGGTTTCTTCTCTATCTACTCTATGATTGATTGTGGCATAGAGAATTTGTTTGTTATCATTGAGAACTATTTCAAACATGTTGTGATTAGAAAAGAAATGAAGGATTAATGTTAAAAACTACATTCAAGTATGAAATACAAGAATATAATGACAAGTAAGATTTCATAAGCTTAAAATAATCTTTGAATATACTTTGTTTGCATATTTATGTTTTGGGGACGAAACTTTTTAAGGGGTGAGAATTGTAATGACCACATTTGTGCTTAATTGGTAAACTAGGGTTTACCTGAATGATTACATGCTTGATTAGATAGTACATCATTTAGACTTGATTAATGATAGTAGATCAATTGTGATATTTCAAACCTAAGAAGAAACTTTAACTATGATTTTAGTTTGAATAATTAGGGTTTGAGAAATGTAAACCCTAATCGGTAAAAATTAGGGTTTTGATAGAACATGAATATGGAATTTGATCAGGATAGCAGTGTGGTAAATGATTTTTCATATTTTCTACAAATTTTTTATTTAATTGAATTTTGGATATGATATGGATAACTCAATAATTCATATTGGAGAAAAATTTTAGAATATTTGAGTGTTCTTTGAATGTGGTTCTCGGTCAAACTATACTTCGACCAAAATGTTGATAGAGTGCTTTTCAGCAGTGTGTTTTATTTTTAATTATTTATTGGTAATTCCCGTTAAAAAGGACAACTCCTTTCCTTTGGCTCTAGTAGTGCAACATGGAGTTCTTGGTGGTCTGTGTGGACTACGATAGAGGTGAGAAGGTTGTTTCCACCCGCTAGAAGGACAACAACCACCATTTTCTGTGGTGGTGCCTCCCCAATAGTTGTCCATGTGTAACTTGCAAAAGAATAAAATTGTTACAAGATTGTTGTTGGTCTTGCTCCAGAACCAGGTATATCTCTTGTCAACACTCCTTCTCAATCCATATTTATTGACAGATCCTTTGGTCAAGGGGAATATGATGAGTAAGATTTTTATTTCCACTGCCATATCTGATGCCATACTTCCCTACAATAAAAACCATAAAAACCATATGTCATTGCCAACATTTCAGAGTAATTTAGATAGGAGGAACATGGGGTTGTGGTGTAGGTCTTGCTACATCTACTTCTTCAAGTATACCCTAGTCCAGTAGACTAACTCAACTCTACTTAAGTGAGGGGGGATCAAGTATGTTATGAACATGTCCTTATGGAGATATCTAGGCCTCACCCATACCAAGATTTAGGTTCATGATATTCTCTACCATGCAACATAGCTATAAAGAATACATATGTATTATAGGTATGGTAAGGAAAGGAGGCCCAACATATTCTAAGTTTGTAAAATGACTCAGAATCTAAGCTCTGATACTGATATATCATATGTAGATCCTAATAATCAACCACATTATGATTCTTAAGGATGGATATAGTGGGTTGGTGCAAATATAACCATAAAACTTCTAATTGTAAACCAAAAAAACTCAAGCAAAATAGATGACTCAGCATAAACAAGGTGATTAGATTCACTGTCATAGTTAAAGACACACTTACTTCAATTAATGTATGCTTACATAGCATGACTCACTAAGTTCCCATAAACAACATACATAAAACATACCCAAAACAAGAACTAACAAGTTTTGATATCTATACATAGAAGAGATTCAAGTACAAAACATCATGCTTATTACAAAATACATCATGCTCATAGGCATACACCCTAGTACATGACTCTATACAACACATGCATCTAGCATAACTTCAACTAGTCATGAAGTCAATCTTAGCATAAAGACTAGTCAGCTGACCTTCAGGCTTCAGGACATAAACATGTTGCTCATTTATTGATGATCCAATTTCTCATTTAAGAATTTATCATACGAGCAAAGTAGTGGCCATTTCATCCTCTTTGTATGTATATAAGGTAGTTATTTAATAGATCAATCAATAAGAAACAAGTATGCAAGATGATCTTAAAGTAGTAACATTACAATTGCCTTTCCATTCTTATTAATTCACACTTAGTTAGGTTGACTTGCACCTAGTCAAGTAGATACTATCACAATATGCTCATGCACACGACTTACCATCCACGTCTTAGGGTTTAGACAACTACCCTAAGACAACACATAAATCCCAAGTCCATCACATTGCTAAGTTAGGTGTGTTAAGCATCACTAGCTCACATTCCCACCTCGATACAAAGGTGTGGTTCTATATATATATATATATATATATATATATATATACCAAGGATCCACACTTAGCCCATATCTATTCATTCTTGTTATGAATGAGTTGACAAAGTATGCTCAGGATGATATTCCTTAGTGTATGTTATATGCTGATGATATTGTTTTAATTGATGAAACTAAAGATGGATTGAATGATAAAGTTGAACGTTGAATAAATGCATTGGAATCAAATGGATTGATGATTAGCAGGATCAAAATTGAGTATATGCATTGCAATTTGAGCCAATCTTGCAGTGTGAATGATGGAGCCAAGTTGGACGGAGTAGATATACCAAAATGTGATAAATTCCATTACTTGGGTTCTATTATTCAAATAGATGGGGATGTTCAAAATGATGTTTGTCATAGGATCACTACATGATGGTTGAAATGGAGGAGTGCAACTAGATTTGTATGTGATTGGAAGATCCCTCTTAGGTTAAAAAGTAAGTTTTATAGAACAACTATACGGCCAGCCATTCTCTATGGGAGTGAATGTTGGGTGGTGAAGAAACAAGGTCTCAACAAGATGAACATGGCTGAATTGTGTATGCTGAGATGGATGTATGGGAAGACAAGAAAAGAACGCATGAGAAATTACTATATCAGGAATAAAGTGGGGTGGCGAGCGTTTAGGACAAGTTCAGCGTGGGACAACTCAGATGGTACGGACATGTGCTACGCAGACCGACAAATATGCATGTACAAAACAATTCCATTGAGTCAAGCACAATAAATAGAATAAGAGGAAGGCCTAAATTAACATGGGATGAGCTTATAAAGAGAGATTTTGAATCTCTACATCTTAACCAGAATATGGCCCATGGTAGAGCTAAAGGGAAACGAAGGATCCATGTAGCCGACCCCAACATAGTTGGGACTGAGGCTTACATGATATATATATATATAGAGAGAGAGAGAGAGAGAAGCTAGAATATACTCAAGTGTACTGAAGACCCTATACACCTCAGTCATTTTCCATAATGAAGCAATTATTTTGAAAATTTATGCCATTGATCTTCTTAAATATCTTACAAACATACTATATAATAAATTTCAACTCATTTGGATAGTTATAGGTTATGCATATAAAGGAGGAAAAATCATAAGCTTCAAATTAGTTTTGTGCATCAATTTTATTGTCCTTGGATGAATGACTTACACTCATCCAAATGGGCTCAAATTTTGTATCTGGCCTATTATTATTGTAACCATGAAGATCAATGGATTATTTTTTACAAAAACATGGTCTAGATAGGCAAACACCATTGGGGTATATGGTGTGATCTGTACACTCGAGTGTATTCTTACCTACCTACCTACCTACCTATATATATATATATATATATATATATATATATATATATATATATATATATATATATATATATATATATATATATATATATAGTTAGGCTAGAATACATTCAAGTGCACAGATCACGTCGTACGCCCCAATGGTGTTCGCCTATCTAGACCATGTTTTTCCAAAATCTAATCCAATATTGATCTTCATGGTTACAATAATAGTAGGTCAAATACAAAATTTGAACTCATTTGGATGAGTGTAAGTCACTCATCCAAGGACAACAAAATTGACGCACAAAACTAATTTGAAATACATGATTTTTTCCTCCTTTAGATGCACAACTTATAAGTGTCCAAATGAGCTAAACATTATTAGATAGTATGTTCTTATGATAATTAAGAAGATCAAAGGTTTAGATTTTTCAAAAATTTACTACATCTTCAAAAATGACTGAGGTGTATGGTGCCTCCGGTACACTTGAGTGTACACTAGCCTGACTATATATATATATATATATATATATATATATATATATATATATATATATATATATATATATATGTGTGTGTGTGTGTGTGTGTGTGTGTGTGTGTGTGTGTGTGTGTGTGTGTGTATATATAGTCAGGCTAGAATACACTCGAGTGTACAGATTATGTCATACACCTCAATGGTGTTTGCCTATCTAGACCTTCTCTTTCCAAAATCCAATCCATTGATCTTCATGGTTACAATAATAATAGGCCACATACAAAATTTGAGCTCATTTAGATGAGTGTAAGTCACTCATCCAAGGACAACAAAATTGACGCACAAAACTAATTTGAAATGCATGATTCTTGCCTCCTTTAGATGCATGACATATAAGTATCAAAATGAGATAAAATTTATTATATATTATGTTATTAAGGTATTTAAGAAGATCAATGGTTTAGTTTTTTCAAAAATTTACTTCATCTTTAAAAATGAATGAGGTGTACGGTGCCTCCGGTACACTCGAGTGTACACTAGCCTGACTCATATAGAGTCAGGCTAGAATACACTCGAGTGTACATATTACGCCATACACCTCAATGGTGTTTGCTTATCTAGACCTTCTCTTTCCAAAATCCAATCCATTGATCTTCATGTTTACAATAATAATAGGCCACATACAAAATTTGAGCTCATTTGGATGAGTGTAAGTCACTCATCTAAGGACAACAAAATTGACGCACAAAACTAATTTGAAATGCATTATTCTTGCCTCCTTTATATGCATGACCTATAAGTAACAAAATGAGCTAAAATTTATTATATATTATGTCTTAAGATATTTAAGAAGATCAACAGTTTAGAATTTTCAAAAAGTTACTACATCTTTAAAAATGACTGAGGTCTACCATGCCTCCGGTACACTCAAGTGTACACTAGCCTGACTCTCTCTCTCTCTATATATATATATATATATATATATATAGAGAGAGAGAGAGAGAGAGAGAGTTAGGCTAGGATACACTTAAGTGTATTGAGGCCATAATACAATCAACTTTTCTACCCTTGGATCTTTGGTCGATTTTGATCAGTGGCTAGAAGAAAAGTTTCCCACTCAGGCAACCACAGATGTTGGGTCCACCTAATACCTCTCGTGACCTGACTCTCTCTCCCTCTCTCTCTCCCTCTCTCTCTCCCCACTTGGCCTCTCTCCCCCGCTCCATGTGTCATCTCTCCCTCCTCACTTTGTCTCCCTCTCTCCGCCCTTTTGCTCCCCCAGCTCTCTCTCTTTGGATCGGCACACAGTAGCCGGTGACGGACGATGGCGGAGACCTTCACTGGGATCTCTGTAGGACCAGGACCTCTGGGCAGTGGTGACGAACAAATCCAGTGACAACATTGCTTATGAGCCAGTGACTCCAATGTCTCTTTCCCACAACCCTTCCCTGTGGTGGTTGGAGATGGCAAAGCAACCCCACAATGTTACTTGCAAACCGATGAAGAAGACCTTACTCTCCACTCCAGCAACGGACAAGTTGCAGATCAGGTTAATTGGAGAGTTGTGAAGAAGAGATTTCCCACCACTCCAGTGACCGGAGAAGAAGACCATCCAAACCCCTCCGTTCATGTCTCTTCCCAACAATAAACGACCATGATTTCAGAGCTTTTTCCAAGTTTGTTTTTCTTTCCTTCTCTGCCAATAAATTGGAACAACTGAGTCATATTTTGTTTTTCTTTCCTCCTCTGGCATAGTATTTTCTCCTCCTCTTAGTGTGTTTGGCCTTAGGAATCTGTGTTGTAACACTGCTTGAGCAAGAAATTGTATTTAGTTTATCGTAATAATATTTTTCTTTTTTTGTTTAGGATATGGACTTTTACATTCCAGTTTGGTTGGATATGAAAGGCACTAGCGCCACACAACAATCTGTACATGGTTAGATTTTATTTTAATTTATCAATATGGTCTCATTTTTTTAAATGTGAACAAGGGGTTGATTATGTCTTTTATTTGTAGATATGGATTTTTCTCATGATGTTGATGGCATGGCAGGAATAGTTTGGTTAGTTGATGACCAGGCAGTGGATGCAAATGAAAAATTTGGAGAAGAAAATGAGACCCATGTAGATGTTGAAAGGGTGGAAGTACAATCTGAACTAGAACCTTTCATAGGGTTGCAATTTGATAGTCTTGATAAGGCAGAGGAGTTTTATAATCAATATGCATATCGTATGGTATTTAGCATAAGGAAGGGGAATCACTATGTCTCATCTAAAACCAAAAAAGTCACAAATAAGGTATTCATGTTTTCCAAGGAAGGGTTACATAAACCAAAAAAGAAGGAATACTTTCGTCATAAGGGCACCCCAAAAAAAGATATCATTTCTAATCATACAGGATGTAAGGCTCAAATGTGAGTCAAGCTAGAAGAGGATACAAAGTGGGCGGTTATGAGCTTTGACAAAGAGCACAACCATGATCTCATAAATAGTCCATCTAAAAATAGGTTTCACCGCTCACACCATCACATGTATTCTGAGGTTCATGATTTGATTCAGGCAATGCATGATCAAAATATTTCTAGTGTACAAATAATGTCACTTATTGCTAGCCAACAAGGTGGAATTCATAATGTCACGTTTACAAGAAAATATCTAAGCAACAAACTTGTTTCTTTGAGAAGGAAATACATAGGTGTTGATGTGGCCTCCACATTAGAGCATTTCAGAAAGCAGCAAGCAATAAACCCTACATTCTTCTACTTTGTACTGTTTGATGATGACGGTTGTGCGCGCAATATCTTATGGGTAGATGTGAGATCAAGAATGGCATATCAAACATTTAGAGATGTGATTACATTTGACACAACTTTTTTTTGGTGAATCACGCTCCTTTTGATTCATAAGAAAATTGGTATATACAATGCACTGATTCCTATAAGGGAGAATCAGAGAAAAAGAAAAGAAAAATTATACAATAGAGCCATATACAAGCAGCTCAAAGTATGTAAGTAACAGTAAAGACATCACTCTTCCCTCAAAACTAAACCAGAGTGGGACTTGTAAAGCTTGGCCTAACAAAGCCAGGAGAGTATCTGTTCAGACTCCAAGCTTCCATATAGAACCGAAAACAAAGAAACAGCTCAACAAAGGCTCACAATCAGCAAACTTCAGCAGACATCTCATAGAGAAACACCAGAACTCAACCAGTAATCCTCTCAAGAGAGTACAAACCCCTTTCTTCACCCAATTGACCAAAATACACCAGCAAGATCAACAGAGAACCCCTCAGCTAAAGACAAAGGATCAAAACCAAAACCGACCACAGCTGACAGAAAATGGATACAAAGAATATAATAGAGATCATCAATATCTTTTTTAATAATCCTCCACAAGTCAAACCAATCAAGAATCTTCTCATCATGGGCTTTGTTGTTTCTTTCATGCCAAATCCAAGCCATAATACAAAGACTAGCAAAATGTGCTTTCTTATTATCAAACTTGGAGAGACTCTTGAAATTTGCAGGTATACCAGGAATGTACTCCCTGGACGCTTCAGTCCAAATCATCTTAGAATAAGAACAATCAATCATACAATGAGAAGTAGACTCTTCATCCCCCTTGCATAAGAAGCACATAGAAGGCAAGAAGATACCCATCCTTTTCAGATAAGAGGAAGTAGGCAGTCTATTATGACCAACTTTCCAAGCATGAAATTGATACTTTTTTGGGCATTTAAAGGACCAAATCCACAAGAAGAATTCATCAATAGGGCCTTTGCTTCTAGTAGCCTCCCAAATAATTTTCAAACTAACATCAGTCTCTCCATTGAAGAGAACACAATCTTTTATCAATCTAGGAGAATCCAAACCATTAAGAAGAGAGTTCAATTCCTTATGAAGTCTAGCTTTATTAAAAATCCAACCTTGATCATTAATGATACAATCAACCTTGCTTTTCTCTGAGAACCCTAACTTAATAACATCTTGAGGACCAAGAATGTCAATAATGAAATTACTTCCAGGTAACCAGGGATCATTCCAAAAAGAAATACTTTTCCCATCTCCCACCTAGAAATGGATATGCTTCCTTAAATGGTTTCTTTCTCTCAAGATTCTACTAAGTAACCAGAAAAACTAAGGACTCTCCTTAGTTGCCCAAAAGCTTAAATTAGAGAGATACTTCTCATGTACCCACTTTATCCAGAGAGACTCCTTGCTAATAGAAATACTCCAACCATGAAGCAGAATGGCTGCTTGATTCACCACCTTTATCGATCTAAGATTAAGACCACCCTCCTTTTTAGGCCTAGTGATGTTTTCCCACTTTACCAAATGAATCATAGCCTTCTCCTCAGTATGTCCCCAAATAAAATTCCTAATAAGCCTTTCCAGATCCTTAATAACAAAACAAGGAAGAGGGAAAGTGGTTGACCAGTAGATGCTCATAGCAAAAAGAGTCGACTTAACAAGTTCTGTTCTTCCAGCCATGGACAGCTGGGAAGCTTTCCAGCTATCAAGTCTTTTCATAAACTTGTCAATCAAAGGAATACAATGATCTCAAGTAATCATACCAGTGAAAAGAGGCAATCCCAGATAGGAATGAGGTCGACTTTCATCTTTAAAATGCAAGATTTCACAGATCTTCTCCTTATTAGCACCAGCACTAAAGATAGCAAACCTTTTCTCTAGATTGACCTTGAGACCTATAATATCATGGAAATCATCAAGAACTCTCATAATATTAATCACATTAGCTTCATAGGCTTCAATGAAAACCATTAGATCATTAGCAAAGATATGATGGGACACTTGCAAGCCACCAGAGGCAGACAAAGGCTTAATCTTCTTGTCTTCAATAGCCTTATTCATAAGATTAGTAAAAACCTACATCACAATAACAAAGAGATAGGGGGTAATAGGATCCCCCTGCCTAACTCCATTAGTAGGTTTAAACTAAGTAGTGGGTTCACCATTAAAAAGGATCTCATATGACATAGTAGAAAAAATCTCATTTAACTAGATAAGCCAACAATGCGGAAAATTCATCTTCTTAATGATATGGAAAAGAGCCTCCCAGGCCACTGAGGCATATGCCTTAGTAATATCAAACTTAAGGCACATCCTATGCCTGCCATCATTTCTATTAAAATCATGAATCAACTCATTCGAAAGTAAAATAGCATCTTTAATGTTTTTGCCTTTAACAAAGGCGCATTGATTATCACTTATGATACTCAAAAGGATCCATTGAAGTCTATTGCAAAGAATCTTGGAGATGACTTTATAAAGAACATTACAAAGGGATATAGGCCTCCCATTTTTTGGCTCCAAGGAATCACTAGACTTTGGAATAAGGGTGATGAATGTATGGTTAGCTTCTCTCAGAAGTCAACATGTTCTAAAGAAATGAAGAACAACAAGAATAATATCAGTGTTGATAATAGGCCAGCAAACAGTAAAGAACTTCCCATTATATCCATCTGGGCCAGGACACTTATTTGGGTCCATTTCTTTAATAACATTCTAAATTTTAAAAGGAGTGACAACTCTATCTAATCCCATCTTGGATACACCACTCAATGGTTAGAAGTTAATAGCATCCAGAGCTTCAACATTAGCAGTATGCCCATTACTGAAAAGATTATAGTAAAAGGTGATAATGTGATTCTTGATATCATCAGAATTAGTAATAGTGGCACCATCAATGCTCAGAGCCTTGATATGGTTTACATGCCTTCACACTTTTATAGAGGAATAGGAAATTTTGGAATTGCAGTCTCCCTCTTTGAGCCATGTCACACGAGATTTTTGTCTCAATAAGGATTCTTCACAAAGTCTAGCATGAACTGCTTCCTTTCTAATTTCACAAACCATATGTTGCACATCAATATTAGATGGATCAATATCAAGAAGATGTGCCTGTCAAGCACTTTAGCCTCCAGAATAGCTACATTTTCAGAAGAAAAAAAATCCCACCTTTTTCTTATTCCAACTAGAAAGAACACCACGAATATTTCTCATCTTAGCATAAGCAATGAACATAGGAAGGCCTTCTTTGTCTATACACCAACCCCCCTTCACAATATCCATAAAATTAGATCTAGCCAACCAAGCATTAATGAACCTAAAAGGCACATTAATCTTCTTTCTTTCTCCCATCTGAAGATTCAGAATCTTATGGTCACTAACAGAATTTGTAATAAGAAATCCTGCAAAATTATGAAAGGCAGACATGAAATCCCCATTATGAATGATATGATCTATCTTAGAGGTTATGAATCTTTCACCCTCCTGATGGTTATCCCACGAGAAAGAAGGTCCATTCAAATTAAGATCAAAGAGACCACAGTTCAGCATACAATCATTAAAGTCCTTCATAGACTTCTACGAAGGAATTTCTTTCCCAATCTTCTCTTCATACCTTCTCATAGAATTGAAATCCCCTAAAATCATCCAAGGCCTACTCATACTACTATTAATATCATCAATGGAGGACTATAAACTAGTTTTATCTGAGTCAATATTGTGCCCATAAATAGCAGTAAGACTGAAACTTGAATCAGCAAGAGTCACTTTCATATGAACAGTCTGGTCAAATTCAGAAATTTTGAGAATAGAACAAACATTCACTTTCTAAAGGACCACCACTCTACCTAGTACATGAGAATTATGATTTGAAATCCACTCATGCTCAGGAAAAACTTATTAAAGAGCTTCGAAGAATTCTTATGCCTAACTTTAGTTTCAATAAGAATGAGAATATCAGGTCTATATCTACTCACCTCTTCCCGAACTCTAGGAGCTTTTATATTGAGCCCCCTGACATTCTAGGAGATGATATTCAAGGAGAATTTATCCATGTGATTTCTTTTTCCCTAGTACTTCACTGGGTTGAATCTCTTCCTGATTCACATCAATTATGGAATCCTCTTCCTCACTATCAAGATGCTCAAAATGATTCCTTAGGCTAGTAGGGCTTTGAGAAATAAGACTAGAATTTGGACTTATAGGACTTTTCTCAATCTTTCTGGATTTCTTTGGTTTGTAGAACCCATCAAGATCTTTATCTTGTGACTTGTTGCCTCCAGTAGAGTTCGGCAGAGTAATTAGATCAACTACCTCTACTTGTGATTCTACTAAAGTTTCATTAGTTACTTCATCAGTAAACACTTCACTAGTTCCATGGAACTCTTCATTGTCAGAATCTTCTTGATTCCTTGGGTCACCACCCGAAATAGAGTTATCATTAGGCAATTTAACCTCGCCAGGCATCATCTTACATCGACTAACCATGGATTCATTACTTAGATTCACACTGACTGAAGCCTCATCAAATTCTTGGGCCCTATCTTCATTCACATCTTGGGAGGAGACAAACTATGTTTGCTTCTCCACAAAAGTAGGAATAGGAGTGACTGCACTTTTAGGCATTTTTTCATGCACCTGGAGATCTACTATTGGACAGACTTTCTCACCCAGACCTTCCTCACCAATGGAATATTAGCCATCCCAGGGCAATCATTGTGACCAAACAGCTTGCACACAAGACATACCTTCGGCTTCCACTCATATTCAAACTTGATCATATGATAAATCCCTTTATCACCGGCCACCTCCAAACTGGTCGGAAACTCAGAGAAGGATGGCATAAGAACCTGTAGTCTGACAAACTCCAGATTCCTCAATTCAAAGGTAGCTTTGTCTACTCGAAAAGGATTTCCTAAGTAAGAGCCAATCCTAGAGAACATAGCCATGTCCCACAGCTCCAACGGGGGATCGTGAACATACACCCAGATCGGCATGTCTGTCAGGCAGAATCTCTTGAGCGGGATGCCAGGCTTCCATCTCATCAAGACTATCGGCTTTCCACAAATAAAGTAGACTCCACTATCAAGAACATATTTGAGGTCTGACTCCTCAGAAAACTTAATATGGAAGAAGCCTTATATGTGGTTCATGATCTCAATGGAACCTTTTAGAATCCAAATATGTGACAAATACCTCTCCAAAGATGGAAGATGAGGCTTAAACCCCACAATGTAGCTGGAAACACAATTCTTCCAGCGAGCAACATTCCTCTCCACTTCCTCCCCTGGGTAGATAAGCTTCTGGTCTTTCACCTCGATCTCAACCTTCTCAAGTGAAGTATCATAAACCTTCACTTTCATCAGATCTGCCCAGGATCTAACATTGACATTTGAGTTATGGTTATCATTGGAACCTTGGGTTGCATGAGTACTATTGGTGTTGTGAGAAGACTCCCCAGCGGAACCAGAAATACCATTGTGCCGCTGGACATCCACACTCATAACGCTGCCAAGAAGATCGCCAGGGGGTCGCCAGGAGAGCTGGACACCATCTTCGCCAAAAAAGTACATTTGACACAACTTACATGAATAATAGATACAATATGCCATTTGCACCTTTTATTGGGGTGAATCATCACAAGCAATCTACTTTGTTTGGTTGCGCTTTATTATGGGATGAGACCATTGACTCCTTTGTTTGGGTTTTTCAGAAATTTCTGGAAGCTATGTATGAAAAGCACCAGAAGGAAATCCTAACTGATCAAGATCCTGCAATAAAGAAGGCAAATTGTATTATATTTCTTAATTCAGTACATTGTTGTTGTTAATGGCACATAATGAGAAAAGCACGTGAACATCTAGGTGTCATATATGGTATTGTTTCCATATTCTATGAAGAGTTCCAATCTTGCATCAATCACCCCATCACCGTTCATGAGTTTGAAGAAATATGGAAGAAGATGATAACATCAAATTTGGGTGACGACTCACATCTAACCTTGTTGTGGAATATCAGAGAGCAATGGGTACATGTATACTTTAAAGACACATTTTTTGCCAACATCTCTACAACACAACAGAGTGAGAGCATGAATGTAATATTCAAATATCATGTAAACAATCATTTACCCTTGTTTAAATTTGTCCAAGACTTTGATAAGGTGGTCGAGAACCATTATGACAAAGAGGATGAAGAAGACTATAGAACTATGGATGGCCAACCAACATTATGGTCTTATGCTCCCATTGAGGAACATGCAAGGGATGTCTACACAAGATCAGATTTTTTAATTTGCAAAGAGAAAATGAAGTTGACCTCATGCTATGATTTAGAGGAGGTTACTAAAGATACTATATATCAAATTTCACATGTTGGTGGTGAGTCACTTGCATTTATATCAAAGAATAGCTACCAAGTACATGTTAATCTATATAATGAAGAATTCGTTTGTGAATGCAAGCTATTTCAGTTTTCTGGCATCTTATGTGGTCATATACTAAAAGTGATTCTTTATCTTACACTTCATAAGATTCCACCTTTATATGTGATAAATATATGGACTAGGGAAGCAAAAACAATAAGTACAAATCATTATGTCAAAGAGACATGTGAAGAAGTTGATGGCAGTACCCCTTTGAGTAGGTATAACTCACTTTGTAGATTGATAATGAAGTTAGTTGGTATATCTTCTAAACA